>PVIR01000857.1:0-148369 GCA_004026965.1 Petromus typicus | reverse complement strand
ACATCACAATCCTCCTGCCTCTGCCTCCCGAGTGCTGGGATTACAGGCATGAGCCACCACGCCCGGCACTGTGGTATGTGGTACTGGTTGCTGCTGGGCGTGAGTCTCCACACCCAGTATTGTTATGTGGTTACCGGGGAATCGAACCCGGGCCCTTGCGCTTGCAAGACAGGCGCCGGAACCACTGAGCTAACTCCCCGGCCCAGGCCCTGCATTTTAAAAGAGAAATCTTTGCCACACAGCTTGTAGATGTTAGGACCCAGAGAACAGTCGGTGTCTTTACACCAAACTTGAGAAGTAATGAGAAAGCCATCAGCCTGCTCCACTGCTAGGTTCAAAGCCCCTCTACACACCTCAAAGACGCGCTTTTTGCCTGGTGGACAGAGAATCAAGAGACAGGTCTGTCACCTACCAGCAACCTGACCCTGGGCGAGAAAGGTACTCAACCTCTCTCCACTTCAGCCTTTGTGCAGGGAAAATAGGGAGATTCGCACCGGTGCAAACTTGTACGAATGACATAAAACTAACGAGGACCATGGACGCGAGGCCACAGAAAGGGACAGTGCAACTATGGCCTCCTCTCAGCCACGACAACCGCTTCCCAGGCGCGACTAAAGAGACCAGAGGGTGACGAGATTCAGAGACAGTGCCATGATGCCAGGTCATTACAGATCGGGGCTAGACCAGTGTTATGTCCACTGCAGCGTGGGGGTCGCTACCTCTCAGCCTGGGCAGGCTCCAGAGTTTCCTTTAAACATCCGTATCCACCATGTTGCAGCTCCCCCTAACCCCGGAGCCTCCTGGGACAAGCTGGGGCTGCCCGACCCCCAGGGGTCCTCCTTCCTCCCCCCAGGGCCCACCCTTGGTCACTCAGGGCCTCCGCAGCAGCGCTGGGTCCTAGGCTCATATGCTTCATGGTCGCTGGTCCGCAGTCACCAGACTGAGCAACAGACAACATCTTCTTAGGTATATTTAATAACTCTCACCAAATCAAATCCAAATTGAGATCAAGAATATTACAGATATTTTAATTTTCAATGTTCTCAATGGTCTATTAAACAGGATATGAAAGATACAAGCAGAAATAGGGTAAAAAGGCCACTGTTCTTTTAATTTTTTCAGTAAGGAGAGAGGATGTCGGTTTCCAAGTGGGTCTTTCTGCCCTCAGTGGCAAAGTGTCCATTCCGGACATTCCTGGTTAACAGGGCTCTAATCTCTCAGCGTGTTGGGAAGGAGGATAGAGAGCCACACACTACACAGCTGATGGTCCCCTCCTTTCTCGCTGGGACTTTGCTGGCCAAATCGTGGGAGAAGCTGGCCTCTGTCTGCTTGTCGGGATTGAAGGATCACAAGGTGCGGACGATGACGAGGTGCGTGCCAAGGTGACAGAAAGCCAGATCAGACCCCGGCCATGGGGCGGGTCCTGGTGGGGGACAGTGAACCCCAGGCCCTGTGGTGTCCAGAAACCAGAGAACTGTGCAGAGGGTCCCCACACACCCAGCCAGGCTGCACCGCTCACTGTCTGTGGCACCTCTGCCTTGGGCATTGGGATACCGGGGCACACATTCTCCTGGAGCGTTTCTGCGCTAAATGGCCCAGGCGACATGGTGACAGATAGGGGAGTTCATCACCTGGATTTTACACTTTATGATTCCTTAAGTGGTACTAACAGATACTTAAACTGGGTCCTGGGACACATGCCTATAATCCCAGCATGATAGGAGACTGAAGCAGGACTCCAAACTCTAGCTTAGCCCGGGCAATAAAAGACTGGGGATATAGCTTAGTGCGCATGGCCTAGATTCAATCTCCAGTACTGGAAAAGTGATTTAGAAGCCCCGAGATGGGCTTGATCAGTTAAGCATCCTCTCTGCAGACCACTGGATCTATGTCAATCAAATTCTGTGTTGGAACCCAGAGTATTTATAAGGACGCAAAATTCTTCAGTTATAATTTCTCTGATTCTGTTTCTACTAGTCATCTATCTAATGCATTTTAAGAGGCAACTCTAACAAAATGATCATTCTACTTAACTTTGGTAAGGCACCTGGGGCCACACAGTATAAATGTAATTGTATTCTCCAGCAGAAAAGCTAGGGTATGGAGCAGGTAAGGACCGCGAAGGGTGTCCCCAGAACTCATGCAACAGGCATGGCACCGAGGCCCATGAAGCAGAGCACTGGGGACCCCAGAGGGGATGGCTGTGGACAGCACACATGCTGCCCAGAGAGGCCAGAGCGGCCACAGCACCTGTGAAGGACATGGACAGGCCTGAGGACCTCCTACAGCCCACATTCCCCAGGCCCTTTGGCTTCTGGGTGAACCTGGTCAAGGCAGGGGACAGTGAAACGTACAGATAGAGTACTTCCTAGGGGTTCCTTGACTTTAGGGTCACCAGATGGATATGTCCCTCTGCTAAAGGTCACATCCTTTTGCTCAAGATGCCCTCTCCCCCGCCTTCCTCTGCCTCTGGTTTTTCCCCAGGGCTGCTGCTGTGCTCACATCTGGGCCCATGGTCCCAAGGTAACTACCAGTACAGTGAGCAGCTCAAGGGCGCCATCGCCACCCCATCCCCAGCACCCGGAACGACCAGCTGACAGCCAGCAAGACTTTATTTTTCTTATACTTATAAGAGATTGGAGTCTAGTCATTTGTGCCAATGGGGCAGATCAAATTCACAAAATTCAAGACCCAATTAAAAAATGGGTGTCTGAAATGAAAAGACGTTTTTCAGAGGAAGAAGTAAAAGCAGCTGAAAAACATATGAAGAAAATGTTCAATATCACTAGTCATTCGACAGACGCAGATGAAAACAACACTGAGATTTCATCTCACTCCACAAAGAATGGCTGCCATCTCAGAATTAGCCAGCAACAGGTGTTGGTGAGGCTACAGAGAAGAAGGAACCCTTCTCCGCTGTTGGTGGGAGTGTAGACTTGTACAACCTCTGTAGAAATCAGTGTGGAGATTCCTTAAAAAGCTAGGATTAGAGGTCCCATTTGACCCGGACATCGCTGTGCTAGGTATATACACAAAATAATTAAAAGATTCACATCACAGCAACATATATGCACCCATGTTTACAGCAGCTCAGTTTGTGACAGCTGAATCTTGGAAACAACCAAAATGTCCATCAACTGGAGATGGATAAAAAAGATGTGATTCTTTTATAGAATGGAGTATTACTCTGCCATAAAAATGATAAGATTGAGTCATTTATATTCAAATGGATGTACCTTCAGCATATCCCCATAAGTGAAATAAATAGATCACAGGGCCAGGGATTTAGCTCAGTGGTTCCGGCGGCTGTCTTGCAAGCACAAGGTCCCGGGTTCGATCCCTGGTAACTACATACAATACTGGGTGTGGAGACTCACGCCCAGCAGCAACCAGTACCAATAGCACAGTGCCAGGCGTGGTGGCTCACGCCTGTAATCCCAGCACTCGGGAGGCAGAGGCAGGAGGATTGCTGTGAGCTGGGATGTGAGTTGGAGGCTGAACTCAGGGCCAGCCTGAACTACAAAGTGAGACCTTGTCGCAAAAAAAAAAAAAAAAAAAATCACAGATGTGTAAATATCATATCTTTTCTCTAGTATGAGAAAATGAAAATGTAGATGAGTTGTAGTATATATAGTAAATATTGTAAAATAGAAAATATTCAGAGGGAAATGGAATGTAAGGGTAAATAACAAGGGGTAAAATAATGAGGTGATAATGAAAAAGAAAGGAAACAAAACATGTATATAAGGGAGTGGGGGTGGGGGTGGTAGGTGGGTAAGGGCATGGGAAAAAATGATAATTAAGTTGTGTCATATACTGGTACACATTCTCATTGTTGAGTGAAATCATGATGTGTATATATAATGTACCAATAAAGATTTGAATTAAAAAAAAATTCAACTGCAGCCACCTCTATGGAGCTGTTGGAGCTGCTGACAGTGGAATTTCAGCACGAGAAATTTCCAGGTGACAGAGACCACACCAGGAGTCACCAGCCAGTGAGAAATAGAGAGACCTTCACAGAGCTAACCTGGAAACAGCTCGCGTCCATTTCCAGAAGTGCTTAATTTGGAGGATCTGCACAGTGCACTTTAAGGGGCTGACACGACTACGATTACGAAAATCTTGTCTGTCCCTGAATCTAAAATTGAGTTCAGTGGGTGGCGACAGTCTGGCCTCAGAGCTGTTCAAACGTGGGGTGAGTCTGCCTCAGAGAGATGGAGCGGGCGAACGCAGCAGTGACTCATGCCTGATATGTCAACTTTCTTTCAGGGGAAAATGACGGTTTTTCAGGAAGAACTCAGGACTTTGCTTTGATTGGAAAGATGTCACGAGGAGCTGAGGGCGGCCCCTCAGGCCTACGCCACAGCTTCTGAGCACGTCACCACTCACTCCTCCACACGGGGCCCCTGGAGCGGCTTTCTAATCTGGGCATTCGCATGGTGCCTGCCTTCCCGCCTGCGTCCCCACCTCTCCAGTGGCATCTTTAATGAACAGGGGGTCCTCTCTGTCCCAGCCTGGTCACATGCTCTCCAGGAGCACCGTGGGCCGTCTTACGAGCTGAGGAAGTGGACCTGGAATAATCCAGCATGCTCACGGCCTCCTCTCCACCTTCCTTCAAACTCACAATGGGCTGAACACGCATCCTAATGTGCGGTAAGGCTCTGCCTCACTCCAGCCAGCATGCAGGTCAGTAAAGCTCAAAGGCACATAAGCAGTTACAGGTAGACTTGGAAATTTGCTGTTAAAACACAATCACAAACCACCTGCAAACACACGGCACACAATGCGAGGTATTTATCTGACAGACAGGAAGTCCTCCCCTGTGTGTGTGCCTGGAGCTCAAGAGTGCTGGCGGTGTGGCCACCAGGGAGAGGCCACGCTCCGACCCCATGCCTCCAGTGGCTGCATGAGCTGGGTCAGCAGTGGCTGGGCAAGGGTCATGTCAGTGCTCCGCCTCTGAGCCGAATCCTTTTCCAGCAAGAGGGCCTTCCTGTCTTGATGAAGCTTCAACCCATAACCCTAATTTTCTACTTTTATTGTTGGTTTTGAGACAGGATCCTGCTTGTAGCTCAGGGGGCTTTACACTCCGTCTGCACCCTAGGCTGGCCTGGAAGATTTTCTACTCTTGCTCGTGCCATCACGTCTCAGAATTTAGCTGCATCGAGTTTGAGATTCTGTCCCCATACTCGTCAGCTGCCGGCCCTGTGTGCAGGCTGGTACCCATGGACTCAACCGCCTCAGGACTTGCTGTGTTTGGTAGTCGTCTTGCTTCTCAGAATCAAGTAATGACAAGCACCAAGGGCCCACTGTACAGGAGGATCGCCCTCATTTATCACCACATGAGAAACACGGGTTTCAGGGCCACCTTCTTAGCAGGAAGCTTGTCACGGTGGGGAGACAGGAAGGACTATGGCGAGGAGTGAGACGGCCTTTTGGCCCATGAAGAGGGTGAGCCAGGAGGCTCTGGTCCACAGGCTCCTCACACATAATGGGCACAATACTCCAGGCCACCCCTTGGGGATGGGAAGGAAGATGCCACTTCCCCTGACGGGGCCAGTGCCTTGTACCCTAAAGTCTGCGACATGCTAATCAGCGCTCAAGAAAAGCACAGTGACAACAGAGCAACAGAAAGGATGTTACAGAGTGGTGTCTGAGGACAGACACTTGCCCAGGACAGGCTCTAGCAAACACTAGCTCATGTTACAAAACTTTCAAAATTTTAATCTTCCTTTCAGCTATTTCTGTACCTTGTTCACTTCAGCTGCATTCATTTTACCCCTCACTGTTGTGTGAGTGTGTGTGTGTGTGTGTGTGTGTGCACGCACACGTGCACGTGTGTATCTCCACCTGCATCCGTGGAACAAAAAAGTATGAACTCACTGGTAGGAGCCACTTAAGAAGATCACATCTGGCGATTGCGGAGACCTGGACTCTAAGTCAAGGAGAATGGAGACAAACTGAGAGCTAGTGCCCAGTGCCCACAGGCAGAGTGACAGGGCACTACCGGAAGACGCACTGCTGTCACGTGTTGCAAATGCCCTAGTGGAGACAGCCTGTCTCACTGAGAACTAAGCCCTGCAGTAGCAGGGATCCCCGAAGGAGGGTGGGGCACAGCGTGGAGCCCTCACTAGGAGTGGACGCTCTGGCCCCAGGGTATAATGCGGGGTGAGACTGCAGAACTCGGCCAGGACATCATGGACGCCAGTGATACCAGCTACCAACATCCAGAGCGGGGGTGGGACCATGACTCTGGCTGAGTCTGAGAGTCAGCGGGGATGTGAAGAGGATCCCAGGGCCGTCCAGCGCCCCCTTGGACACGGAAGCACACGTGATGACCTGCACGTCTGCTCACTGGCGGCCCTACAGCATCTGACTTGACAAACTGGAAAAGTGAAGAGCTTGCAAGAGTGTGGGCGCTCGGCCTGGCTTCCGGGACACCTTACCTTCAGCAGTGCCTGAGAGCCCGTCGGCTTTGAAGTTGCTGGTACTTTTCTTCCTTCGGTGCTTCTTTCTGTTGGCGTGGGGGGAGGGCGGCGGGTCGAGCTTGGGGCTGGTGGAGCTGGAGATACTTGGGCTGGAGCACACGGAGTCACCCAGCCCCGTGTCTGCCACCGGACCGGAAAAGGCAAGAGAATGCAAAGGTAAGCATGGGAGAAAGAAGAGCTGCAGCAACAGTCATGTGGGGCTCTGCCGACACCCTGCAAGGGCCTGTGCTACCACCCCACTGAGGTCATGGGATGGAGGGAGCTGTGGGCCTGGCACACCTGCCAGCCAGAAGGAGGCACTGAGCTCAGCACCACTCGACACCACGGAGAGCTTTAAACTCTCTGCTCAACGTGGCTTGAGTCCTGGACAGTCACCTTCAGAACCCAGTCTCTCTGGAAGAGCACAGTGGTGGACTTAGCTTTTTAGTTGTTTATTTTTCTTTCCCCATAATCACCTTGACACATCAGGAATGAAATAAAAACAGGACTTCACGGGAAAGCATCATCTTAATTAAACCATTTTTAACTCTGTATGTACAGGAGACAAGTTTTTCATCCCAAAGCACCACACAGGACTGTTTCAACCCTCTACTTTATAATGAGTGAAAATCACATAATGCCGATGCTTTCACCAATGTCCTATAATAGTGTCTGGAAGTTGATAAAGTCGACTTGACCGTTTTGATTCACTGAAGCTACTTAAAAAGGTTTTTTTTTTAAGCCAGCACACAAACACAACAAGTCACTGTGAGCCAAATGCTCCATTTATTATTCTGCTGCACTAAAGAAAAGGTCACAGAGTCTACCAGGACACAGGAGCACACAGCGCTGTGTGGAGGAGCCACACTGTGCGCCTCCCGAGTCCTGATTCAGCAGGTCCACAGCTCCCAAAGCTCAGGGCAGCACAGCCCTGTGTCTGCTTGGTGCTGTTCTCTGAGCTGCCTGGACATTAGCCCCTTGCTACCACAGGGTCCTCACTAAGGACCTGAGAGTCCGAGCCGGGCCTCAGGCACCGCTGCGGCATCTAGGTACCAGACCCTGCCCTCATGCTCCCTCCCCCGACACTGACCCTCTCCCAATTCTGCCCAACTCCCAGCTTTTCACACCTGACATCTGGTCTACCTGCTGGTATGTTCACCCAAGGGCCAGCAAGCGGTCCCAAATTCCCCTCGGCTGGCTGGTGGTGGGGTGGAGAGTGGTAGCGGTGGAAATGAAATGCGAGCCTGCCTTGGAAGCCTGGGGCTCTCCCCTCACCCCGCTCCCCCATGAGTCACACTGCCCTTGCAGGGTTCCGGCACGCTGGCTGGACCACGGAGCCAGCTCAGGGCTCTCTCCGCTCCAGCTCCAGGTTGTCCTGGGCTTCATAATGCTAAGCTTCCTGAAATCATGGTTTGCACCCGATAATTTAAATATCACACTGAATGAGATACGTGATTAAAAACATAGTAAATGTTTACATTTTATAGTTACAGTAAAGACACCTTGCTATTTGCCCCCTACTTCTCACACACTTATGCCTCATTCTCGCCACTTTCTGAAGTGGTTCTGCAACTCCTTTTGTGAGTGTCTTTAATGGCACTGTGATGGCTGCTGTGATGTCCTGAGTCAGTAAAAACTATTGACTTTTACGGACATTGTGTCTTTGAAGAAAGCGAGAAGTCACAGGGTGCCAGATCCAGCGAGTCCAGTACACGAGGCCATGTCTTATGTTTTAATTTGACAGAAATTGTTGTTAATGGTTGATTAACAAGAGACAATCAAAAAATACAGTGAAGGTGTAAATGAAAATACGTATTACAGTATAAGACACAATGCCATTAATCCTGAAAATACTCCTCACTGTGCACACACACACTTGTCCCGTTACTCTTGGCAATGTGCCTTGCACTGTAATAAGGTCTTCAGTTGAATATTCACTAGATTTCTGGATCACTCTCTGTACAGATATTAGGGTGGGGCTGTGTGAATTTCCTGTACCAGTTCAGTGTTCAGAAGCTGCAGGCTGGCCCTGGGGCCAGTCCAGAGACCCAAGAGCATTACTTTCTCCAGAAACAACACTTTTGTGCGTTATTCAGAGCTCAAACCCTACAGTGAATACTCTTGCTCATTTTAAATATTTTCTGCCCTGATTTCAAAAATTGTCAGCCTCTGACCTGTCTTCTGGTACCAGGCCACAGGAAAGAAGGGGTCGCCAGGCTTATCCTGTCCTTGGGAGCCTCAGCTTGGACAGTGCAGGCTGGGGAGCAAGACAGGTAATCTCGCTGCTCCTGCTGCCTGGGACACGGTTCCATCTGCCCACCCTGGCCCTCAGGCACCCTCTCAGTGGACAGGCTGTGTCTATCTGCATCTGTCCTCCCTTCTCTTTCCTGCTGGCACTTGAAGTTGGTGACACTTGCCTCCAAGCTGACACAGTGCCTCTGAGCTACAGACCAGCAGTTGGACCTCTGTTCTTGGCTCACTGGACCTAACTAGCAAACCTGCTCCCCAGGGTGGCCAAGGGCACATCCTGCACTCCAGGCAACCAAGGGTGCTCTCAACCTAAACCCCCTGCTCTCCAGTGGCTTTCGCTATATTCTGTATTGTTTGGCCTACATGCACTTCAGCAGCACTTGGTCTTGGTGTGATTCTTGCAATGTTCTGGCCTTCTCAGCATGCTCTGCCTGTCCGTCCTGGTCAATGAAGAAGACACCACAGGGCGGGGAGAAGGCACCGCACAATCAGTCCGCACCTGGAGGCTTCTGAGAAACATCAGGGCACCCGGTGAGACACACTGGTCTCAGGGCTGGCTCCAATGGTCTGGACTTGATCAGAAAAACAAGAGCAGCCTCGCCTAGTGCCTTGCCGAAGGCCCAATTGAGCATATTTTCCTCAGTCTAGAAACAGTAGGAAGGCATCCTTGTGGTACTTTGCGATAAATGTCTCTGCTCAGATAAATCACTCTTGTGTCCTCCGTGGGGACCTCACACTCACTTCAGGAGCTCCAGGGTCACAGTGCTGGGAACCCAAGTGACAGAACCTATTTCCAGGCACATTCCCTTCCAGCTGCAGAAACCTTTCCCAAAGGTAACTGGCAGACACAGGGGCACTCACTGTGAGTCTCCTTGGTATCTGGGCACATTCAGAGTTCAAGGAGAAGCTCCTGGACCATGTGGAAGAATCTGTCTAGGGAAGGCGTCCACACTTGGAAATAATGCCACCGCCTTCCCCGGGGAGACAGCAGACCACTCCACAGCACTTCCTCTGCATCCTGGCTTTCCTCTGCACCCTCAACAGCAGCGCCTCTGTAATTTTGCTGGGTCTCAGCAAGGAACGCCTGCCCAGGGCCACCTGGCCACGATAGAGGACATGTTTGGTTACCAGACTGCACAGGTGGGGTGTTCCAGGTACCACGAGGTTGATTCCTGAGATGCTGAGAACTGTCCCCCATGGAACCCCTCTGCCCTCACTGGACGGATGTCAGAACTCCTGAGGCCTGTGGTTGGCCCCTCTGGTCCTCTGCCTCACACACCCTCGGGATGCCTCTGGAACCTTCACCGGATGGTGTAAATTCCCTCACACCAGCATCTCTCTTCTGGAAGACTGGAGTCACACTGGGCTAAATGAAACCCACTCTCCCCTGTAGACACCCTTCCAAGAGGGGGGCTATGACTGCCTCAACCCCAAACTTCCACCCTGCCCTGCCCAATGCTTGCTACCCGCAGACCACTTCTTATAGGAGGCTACACCTGGAACCACGCTGCCCACCTGCGGAGTCCCCAGCTCACCTTGTCCCCACTGTATGGCCTCCCAGTTCTCTTAGCTACCCTCCTTCCCTCTTTCCCCGCCAAGTGCTTCCTCCAGTCTAGAACCAGTAGGAGGGCATCCGTGTGGTTCTTTGCGGTAAATGTCCCTGCTCAGATAAATCACTCTGTGTCCTCCGTGGGGACCTCACACTCACTTCATCCATTTGGATGGAGCCGCCCTTCTTCACAGCCCTCCCCCAGGACTGCCACCAGCAGAGCCCTGGCTCCTCCCACTAGCACCCACTTGGTGACTTATTACGGCCCCTCCATGCGTGGCCACCCATGTGTCTCCCACCCCTCTCTGCTCACACAAAGGGCAGATGTCACTCCAATCAGAGACGCACCCGCGGACTCCAGTCCCCACGCCTTTCCCTTGCATCTTTCCTGACTGGGCCCGAACGGAGCAGCACGACACAGACCTGCGCTCCTCGGTCTCCAAGATCCCAGCCCACCAGCCCTACAGTCTCAGCACATTTCAGAATGAAATCCCTTCCCTGCTTCCTGGAGGTGAGGTCATCCAGGGAGGACGCCTGAACTTGCAGGTCTCACACATCCTAGGCCTCCCTGGATGACCTCACTCTCCACTGTGCTGAACACAAAGCGTCATCAGAAGCCAGCGTCCCGGCTCAGGGTCCCCAGTCCCCACGGGCTGTGGGGCTCCACTTCTACCTCCGAGGTATTTGCTGGTCCGGCACTACATACACTCCCGGATACACCCAACTTACTGGCTTAGCTCCCACTTCTAACAAAACCCTACTGGCCCCTGGGTGGCCATCTCACTCGTATTTGCTTTGGCCCCTTCTCACCGCTTGCTGTCCATGTCCTCACTCCAGCCAGCACTATGTCCTTGCAGTGGCCATTAGGGCCTCCTCTGGCAGAGGCCTCCACAGGAGATAGGCCCACGGGGTCGCATTAGTGTCTCCTGCAGCCACATGGCTCACCCCTCCCTCCCGTGACTGGAGGCCAGGGCGAGGTTTCATTAAGGCATGCAACAAGGACCCCAGGGGTTCTGGGCCCCAGGAGCCCAAGAGGGAGCCTGTGAGAGTCTGGCTGCCTGGCCCCTCCCCTGTGCACCCCTTTCTTTGTTGAGTTTGGCAGACCCAGAGTCCTAGCCACCTTCAGCCCTAGAACACGGCCTGCGACAGGCTCGGGGTTTACAGTGGGAACTGGACTGGATCCATCCAAGTGAGCTTTCTTAGGGTGCTGGGCTCTGTTCCACAGAGTGCACAGGCAGGAGGAAATGCTTTCTGGTGTGCGACAGAGTAGTGACTTAGAGACTTAGTTTTACAACTAACCACAAGCCCCGTTAGTGTGTGAGATACTGCTGTGAGCTTTTGACTGTGGGGATCTACTTTCAGGTGAGCAAGTGAGGCTATGAGTGAAGTCTCCTGACAGTGAGAAAGACTCTCCCCCTTGCTCATCCCCACATACTGAACAAGCACTCAAGTAGGAAAGGGCAAAGCCCCTGTCCCCGCAGAGCAGACCGTGACAGGCTGCAAAGAATGCCTATCTCATTTCCTGCTCCACGCCTTCAAGAAAGATTGTCTTTCTTAGTCTGTGTCTCCGTGACAAGAAAGGACGAGGTGTGTCCTACCACGGCAAGGGTGCCGTTTGAGTAGCTGTTCCGATGCAGCGGGCAGTGAGGTGAAGAAGACCTGCTCCATATCCACAGAGCAGGACTGTGACACTGTCAGGGACCAGGGGCCCAGAGGAGGAGGCTGATGGGGAGATGAGGGTGCCACTGAGGCAAGAGAAGGCCCAGGGGTGGCAGTGGGGAGGAAGGAGAAGAGAAGCCAGTTGTGGGCGGGGCCCACAAGGTGCACTTCCCGGAAGATACAGGCTCGTCACCGATGCAGTGCAAACGCAGCGATCTCCACGGCATGGCAGCAGAACTGGCTTTTGAAGCCCCTGACATCTGTTGTCAGAGGAGGAGGAGGAGCAGGCATCAGTCACAAGGGGCACTTGGTGCTCTGGGATCCAGCAAGTACCTTTCCCACCCCCATTTGCAGGTCCCAGGGCTGGAGCCCCAAGGCGGGCCCAGACAGGACCATCCTTGCTCCAGTTTTGAGACAAACCGAGGCAGGAAGTGACTCTCCAGGTCAGGCTGTGGGAGAGGTGGGGACCCATCTCTGCTCCAACACCACGGCCCAGGCTGGGGAAGTTCAACCCAGCTGCCCGGCTGAACGGGGACAACCAGGGTGCTGTTCATGGACTGTACTCTGGCTGCACTGGGGGGCTGGGGGGTGAAGGAGGAACACAAATGCCTGGGACCAAAAGCTCCCCGAGGAGTTGGAGGAAGCAGCCCTGGTCTAAAACATGAACACTCCTGGGGTCCAAAGCTTCCACATTGTGCTCGTCCAACTCCCGCAGCTCCTCCAGCCCGGCAAGGTGGCTCTGCCCTGCCTGCGATGCTCTGAGAAGAGGTCACGGACACCCCGCTCCCTCTACTGCATGCAGAGAATGCATTTCATTTTGTATCAGTTACTGGGCAGTGGGATGGACGAGCCCCGGACGAGCACGAGCAGCTGGCGCAGCGCTAACTGCCGGCGTGGAGATGGGGGGGGGGGGAAGCGGGCCATGCCGGATTAAAAAAGCAAGCGCCTCATTACTCCACGTCACAGGGATCTGACGCAGGGACTCGGGGTCCCCAGATACAGGGTGCTGGGCCGGGATGTCCTGTGCATGCAGTGCTGGCCATTAGTTCTTCCCAATCGGCTGTCACTGTTCAACGCACACCCCCAAAATATATATCTGAGCAATAATGGCCATCATCTGCGGGCTCTGCGAGCTCTGGGATGTGAAGTCCAGCCAAGAAGCGGCTTCACTCTTCACTCGCAGAGCTGACAAGCATGACTAGAGGGAGAATAAAATAACATTCCGTGCGCATAAATATCAAGCAGCCTGCTCCAGACTGATGGGCCAGGAATGTATTCTTAGCTATCATTCCGGCAGACAGGCCCAAGGACACTCATAACTTATTTTACAATCATTTAGTTTCAGCTCAAGTGGAAAACGTGACAACTTATCTCTGCTGACAAGATGCCATATCGAACCTCACAATTAACTCTCCTCCGATTATCTGCCCAGCCGATCATTAGCTGGGCTGCTTTTGATGAACTGTTGCGGGGCCCGCCTCGGTGAGAGCCACTGCCAGGTGAGCCCAGAGGCTTCCGATATCTGGGGTGACAGCCACAGGCCAGGTTGCAGCTTGGGATCCCATGGCGCCGAGGCTCCTGGGAGGTCTGGATGTGCCTGTGGGGAAGCACTAGGGGTGGGGTCCCCCACTACTGCCTGGGCCACTGGGCCTCCCTGTGCCTGTGCTCCCGAACACCACCCACATTGGGGCCTGTATTTCCGTGAGGGATGAGTCCTCCACAGGGGACCCTCCGGCCACCCTTCCTGAGGATACCAGGAACTTGTTACAGAGAAGCTGTAGATGATCGCTGAAAGGCTGGCTGATAGCTGATTTTCTACATGTTTAGTAAAGATACGACATGGTTGAAACCACGTGGTCCTGAATGGCACACATCTACTCGAACAAAAAGAAAAGAAAGACAACAGGAAAGAAAAAGGGACAGGATGGGTTCGTGCACCTGGCCCCAATCCCTCTCGGCTCCCACACACACCTTGACTTACCTCTTTGGCAGTGTTAGGTACAATGCATTACTAAAATCTTTTTTTTCTAGTATGAAAAGAATCTTGATTTATCAAAGACAGAATCATTTGTCGGTGCTGAGGGGAAATCAGTTGAGGGCCAAGGCCCTTCCATAACCTCCAGAAGAGGTCATTGTGGGAACTAGTAAATTAAAGCCCACTTGCTCTGCTCCCAGGCCAACAAGAAGAAGCTAATTTGGATCTTTAATAAGGGCCCTGTCCCTTCTGAAGCTCAGAGAGATGTGTAGGCTGGTAAATAAAGGACGGGCCACCTCTGCCCCCCGAGGAAATCACAACATCGCAGGTCCCTGTTGAAAGGGGAGTGTGAAGTGCAGTTCAAACCCTCGCCCGGCGCGCGCTTTGACGGAGCTTGCCGCGGGAGGAGGCTGACTTATTCCCACCTCTGAAGACGTTTCAGAGACTGGCATTATTGTGCGCTTCCCTTTGCCGCTGGAGCAGGGGTACACAATGTCAGAGGGGGCAGGGGGGACACGGCAGGGAGTCCAGGAAGATGACAGGTGTTGGGGGAAAGAAAAATATAACAGAGTGTTACACTGAGTTATGAAATGGGGAGGAAAGGCGCTCACAGGGGGAGACTGGAGAGGAAAGAGAGGGGAGAAGGATTCCTTCTCGGGCCATTTCAACGACACCAAGAGAACTCTGTAAATTAAGGCTACTAAGCTGGGATTTAAGAAATCGCATCTTCATTCATTGAGGTCCGTAATGGAATAATGTTTCTAAACTCCCACAGGAAAGGCACAGGTTCTGAGCATGAACTGTAGAACAGGGTTTCTTTCTTGCAATGACATGTCCTGGAGCTGGTGGAGGGCATGGGTGCCCATATCTGGAGATGTACAAACAACTGTTGGCCTGTATACTTTACATGAGTGAAGTGTACTTGTGCAGCCTGGTCTCAAAATAGACTGTTTTCAAAAAACAGAAAGGAAAACAAGGAAAGGCTAGTGTATTAAGCAACTAGACGGCAAAACACCCACTAGACAGTCTGGGGTCAGGGTGGGGGTGGGGAGGACTTGGAAACTGAGGCTGGAGGGGTGAGCCATGGATCCCGAAGCTGAGTCTGGGGCTGGGCCCGATGGGGTCTCTGTGCTCCAGCTCCCATGGCACATCTGTAGTGCCCCGTGTGCCCTGTGTGGATCCGGTACAATAGCCTGTGTCCCCAGCCCCAGCTGTCCCTCCCAAGCCTCTGTACGGCCTCGCCCCCAAGCCCGTCTCTCCAGACTCCCACAGTGTCTTCAGTGTCACACTTCGCTTTGTCTCTGGCTCTCCCTTCCACGACCACTGGCTCTGGAGAGGTTCCTTGGTCCTCTGAGGCTTCCCTCCTGCCGGCTGTCATCACACTGCAGGGGATGACAGAAAAGTGTGTGGAGAGGTCCAGGGACAAAGAGCCTCGAGGCGGCCCGGGTCGGGACACATCACGAAGGAGCATGCTTGGAATGCGAGTCAGGAGCACATGTTTAAGGGTCAGAAATCGGATCGTTCTCCAGGTGATTTTTGTAAAATGCAGGCTGCGCAAAGTTTAAATTAATCTGGTGTACTTAGAAAAGCGCACAGGCACACCGAGCGGGGCTGTTAGAGGAGAAGAAATCATTTCAAGAGAGCCCCATTTCTCTCCAGCCGCATCTCTTTTTACATAATCAGCCACAGACATTTCTCAAGTTTTGTGCCTCTAGCTGCTAAATTACAGAGATATTCTGTTTCTTGGGGAGAGCGGGCTGCACCGGCGGAGAGGACTGGGGAGAGCTGAAGCATGCCCGGTAGAAAACTCAATTAAATCAAGAGCTAATTAGATGGACGATCGTGCTTTGATCACATACATTTCCCTTCTTGGGAAACTTAGCTGTTTCCATTAAAAGTCACACGGAGTCAAATTCCCAATTGTGGCTGGAGCAGGTGTCCTGTCTTGGCAGGGGGGGCGGGCATCACTCAGGCTTTGTCCGGGTCCTCCCTGTGCTGGCCATGCACCGTGTGAAGTGCAGAGACACTGCCCTTCACACTCCCCTTCCAACAGGGACCTGCAATGTAGTGATTTCCTCGGGGACAGGAGGAAATTTATTTATTTACCAGCCTACACAGCTCTCGGAGCTTCAGAAACTAGTTGCTTCTTCCAGACCTGCTGGCTATCTGCCGACACCCTGTGTCCTCAGCTTCACATAAACACTACAGACAGAAACCCAGACCTGAGAAGGAGTTCGTCCGGTTGGGACCTATCATTCCATCAATGTAGGGTTAAATGTCATAGAAAGAGAAGTATTGGGGTCCGTTTCCTTTTTAAATATGAAGAGCAGAAGGCACTTTGGTTTGTGTAATTTCTCCCCTGCTTGCTTGGCTCTCAAATTTCTGACCATCCATCAGCAGTCCCACGTATTTCCCATACTGAGGGCAGTTTCCGGGACGAAGGTCAGAGGCAGTGAGCACGTGTGGGGCTGGAGACAGGCCCTGTGGGAGCTCTGCTGCTCCCACCAGTGGTGAGGGAGGAGGTTCTAACCGCCGCACACCTGCCTTCCACTCCTTCCACCTCCATCTCCCCACTGTGCCTTGAACACCTGTCCAGCGCTGTGCCTTGAACACCTGTCCTCCTCCCCCACACACATGGTGCCACATGGGTCTCTGCTGTGCACTCAAAGTGGTCCCAGATGGAGAGTGGGACAGCCAGCAGACAGATAGCCTCCCTGTCCAATCAGGATGCTCCGAAAAGCAGTAAAAAGACTCAGCCCTTGGCCTAGAGAGAAGCAGAGTCCAAACACAGATCTGCTAGAGGCTGGTAATGACTGCTTGACAACGCTAAAGCCCTGGGTGCAAGAAAATGTAGTGTGGGACCGAGGGATGCTGGCAGGCTGGTAGTGACTGCTTGACAACGCTAAAGCTCTGGGTGCAAGAAACCGTAGTGTGGGACCAGGGTAGCTGCGCTCTCCCTTTGCCCTGGAAACCTCAAAAGCACAACTGTAGGGGGTGAGCTAGTTTCCCCAAACATTCACCCAATACAGTGAAAACTAAAGACTTCCCACATTGAAATGTAACACAAAACACAAAACTGATACCCAGAGAGGAGCAGATGTTCAAGAGGGAAGTTTTGAGATGTGCTACAGAGGGTCTTGGGAATTCTACTTTCTCATTAGCCACGATCAGGTCTGGGTGAACAACAGCGGGGTCACAGAGCACACCCCGACTCATGCAGCAGTGGGGGTGGGGGTCCACTCCCTCCTGGCCCACTTCGTGGCCTTCTGGGAGCTATCGTCTGGTTCTAAAGCTGACTCCCCGATGATGGAATGTTCTTGTGGGTTTTGAAAAACAACTTCAGTTGTGCCCGGTGTACAGGTGTGCCAAGCACAGAACAGGTGCCCAGTTAAAAAGAAGTCTGCTAAAAAAGAGACCATACCAGGGAAGGTCACTGCAGCTTGAAGAACTGAATCTGAGTAAAGCTGTTCAATTCAGGAGAAAAAGAAACGGGATCCAGGACAGCTGTATACTTGGGACCTAAGGGTTTAAATGCTATTCAACTACCGGCTGCAAACTCTGCCTACATATTCTCACAACTTAAGCCCATTGGAGAATAAATTATCAACATCTTATGATGATAAATCATATCTTGTTTTCCCTTGAGCATCACATGTAACCTTTTGTCATATCTGAATTCAAATGCAGAAAACATCAGAGTATCTTTGGATGAAATCAAATGCTAATGTGCAAAGTCCTCTGCCCTTCTGCGTCTGTCCTCGCAGAAACCGTATCTTGAAAACGTCTAAAGTAAAATCTGAAAGACTCCATTCTCTGGGGTCGTGTGCCTCTCTCCTAAGTAGGGGGCAGGGGGACCGAGCCTGTGAGAGGCCTTGTGCTTCTCCAGTCACTGAGGGTGGGCGGTGAAGGCCGCGATAGCATCGCGGTGTCGGGGGCCTCCCGGAAGCCTTGGCCATTTGAGAGTCAGGCCTCCACTCCTTCAACACACCTGGCCTCGGACAATCATCCCAGTCATGCCTTAGCACGACCCTGTCCCTTAGGCCACTGGCTTCTGGGGCCCGCTCAGACAGGCGTGGTTCCACCTGGAACTTATCTACAGTGACCAGGAACAGATGCCTCCAGCAGCGACCACCCAGGGCCACCAGGAAGACGAGGCCGTGTGCCAGCCCACAACCTTGACCATACCCAAAGACTCTGTGCGTGAGCGTCTGAGTTAAAAACACCCGAGATGGGCCAGGGATTTAGCCCAGTGGTTCTAGCACCTGTCTTGAAAGCACAAGGACCTGGGTTCGATCCCTGGTAACCACATACCATACTGGGTGTGGAGACTCACGCCCAGCAGCAACCAATACCTCACACCACAGTGCCGAGCGTGGTGGCTCACGCCTGTAATCCCAGCACTCGCGAGGCAGAGGCAGGAGGATTGCTGTGATGTGAGTTTGAGGCTGAGCTCAGGGCCAGGCTGAACTACAAAGCGAGACCCTGTCTCAAAAAAAAAAAAAAAAAAAAAAAAAAAAAAATCCGAGATTTACTGATCTGAGAAATAAATCCTTGTTCCTACTCAGTGGGAGGCATCGTTCTGGGCTCGGGGAAACAATGGAACAAAACAGTGTTTTAAGAACAAAAACACTTATAGCACAAAACCCTTAAGAAGAATTCAATCCAAATTGTTCACTACAGACTGACGTGGGACACAGAGCGGCCCTGAAGACATTGCCCAGATCTACACCACCTGCCTCTGGACCAGGCTGGTACCTATGTAACTTTTTAGCAACGTCAATATTTTTGATGAAAAATTTTGATGAAGATTTTTTAAAAGCCCCCATTTAATCTGAGGATCTGTTCTATGGAGATGATTTCCTTTGCAGGCCCCAGAAGAGCACAGCCCCTGCTGTTTCGGAGTTTGCTAACCTGCTGCTAATGACTGGTGAAAAAGGGGTGAGGTGGGCAAACCTCTAACTTCCTCCGCCTGGAAAAGAGTGCCGGCACTGACAACCCCGGGTTTCTCTGACTGTGGCAGCGCATTCACTTGGGTAGCGCCTCACACGGCCTACTGGAGCCACCCTGTGAGGAACTAATGAGCAGATGAAGTTAAGGACCGTTCGCTTTGGGCTACACTGGGCTGGCACACAATTACATTTAAAACAATTTACCGGTCACTTTGCATATCCAGGGAGGATGGCAGGAGTCTCCAAAGCAGATGGCACGTGAAGAGATTGGAGTGAGGGGACCACTTGCTTCTACCAAAACTCTGCAGCTGGGACTTGGTCTCACAAAAGTGCCTGGCAGCTCCTGGACCTGTTGAGCCACCAAAAGCTGTGGGTGTGAATGCGGTCCCCGGGACCCGGGGTGTGTGAGGCCCACACTGGACAAAGTGAGGACCAGGTAAATGTGGATGCAACTGGTCACAAACAAGGGTAGAGCCACTCATGAGCCACTTCCCCAGGGTACTGACCATTGTGTCTGCCCCGGGGCACCCAGTTCGAGTCTGCTTCCCACCACAGCTGTTCACAGGCGCCCACTGCAGTCTGTATCCGACTGGAATCACTTCCAAGAAGGGTGAGAAAAGCAACGTTCAGAGGATAGCTAATCATTTTGACTATTCAAGCTTTGGGAAGGAAGAGGTTTCATGGGACATGGAAATGACCCTCTGCCTGCCCATCCCAAACGTTCATGCCTTGTCACTGAGTCCCCAGTGACCCACTGTACCCACAAAGCCCTGTGCAGCTGTAAACTCACAGCGTGATGGAGACTGAGCTGGTGGAAATGTGCCATGTATTAAATGCAGGGTGACCATCTGCCTGCACCAGCTCTCTGTGAAGATACTTCTGGAACCTCAGACCAGGGTCTTTTCACTCCTGAGGAACTGTTCAAAGAGCCTTTTAACCACTCTACAGCTTACCCCACGCGAGAGTGAGGCGGGCAGCGTTTCTGTTCACGAGCCAAGCAGCTCAAGCATCGCTGGGGCAGCTACCATTTCAGTCAGCCAATTTGGTACTGAATAGATTTGTAAGACTGTCATTTCTGCATGTCCTGTGATATGATATTATACTCCATGAAGCTAATGGAAAAATGCAATTTTTATTTTTAGTCACCCTGCATTTAAATAATTGGACTAGTTACACTTGTAATGTGAGCACTCAGGACCCTGAGAGGAGAACTGCCCGGAGTTGGAGACCAGCCTGGGCTACACCGTGAGTTACGGCCTCCCTGAACTACACAACGAGACCCTGTCTCACACCAACCAACCAACCATCCAACCAAAACACAAGTTTGATAATGACAGACGAGTACCTTTCTTACTTCGCCTTTTCCACACAAATGAAAAATCACGGCCTCTATAATTAATAAGGATGTTTAAAACCTGGATTAGTCACAGAGTGCTGGTATACAGGGTGTATAAGAAGCTCCAAATTCAGTTCCTAGCACAGCAAACAAAAGAAAACCCCAAAAAGTTGGCGTGTACATATAATCCTAGAACTCTAAAAGGCTTAGGCAAGAGGATCGATCACAAATTAGAATCTAGCCCAGGGAGCTCTGCGTCTTACTGAGCCCCATCTCAAAATTAAAATAAAAGCTTTGGGGGTATAGCTTAGTGCAAAGGCCCTGGGTTCAATTCTCAAGGTGGTGCAAAACAAAGAAATAATAAAAAAAAATATCTCTCCAAAACCAACACCCCCACCCCAGAAAAAAACCCCAGTTACATTTATTTGGGGGAAAAAGTAATTAATAGTTCATTATTAATATTCAAAAGCTTTTTTTTATAAAAAAGAACTTAACTTGCTCCACTGACCTTTATTGTATTATTTTTGTTTGGAATTTGGATTTTATCCTAGGAGGAAAAAAGAAAATGTTTGGAGATCCTGGATTGTATTTGTGTGAGGTTTAAAGTGTTTTCTTTATCCTGGCTAAAATTTTGTCGATACACTGCAGTCTGATCCAACTGCTTGATCTTTGGGGGAAATTGCTTTAAAATAAAAAGACAGATAAGATTGTGTTCCTGACATAGTAACTGACATTTTCCTCTCTTTTCTTAAGCACAGTCCGGCTCCTTGTGGCTGGGCAAGGGTCAGCAGCGGTGCCACAGTGGGGTCCGCGATCGCCATCCATCAGAGCCCGCTTTCTCCTTCCTCCTTCCTGCCACTGTCCCTGGTCCCCTGGGCGTGGTTTAAAGCAGGGACTGCCTGCTGCCGGCCCTTCCCCCTTGCCTAGTCCTCTGCACCCTGCATTGGGGGAAGAAGATTCTCAAGTATCTGTGGTTTTCTCTTCTCATCTGTCTTACTGCCTGTATCTTGGGATGCCCTCCCACCCGCCTCTGGGATCCTA
Source organism: Petromus typicus (assembly GCA_004026965.1). Classification (NCBI taxonomy): domain Eukaryota; kingdom Metazoa; phylum Chordata; class Mammalia; order Rodentia; family Petromuridae; genus Petromus; species Petromus typicus. The sequence goes on along the minus strand of PVIR01000857.1, from coordinate 127,143 downwards.
TCGCTTGCCATCTCATGCTTTGGGTGGGTTGGGGGAACCATTGAATCACAGCCAGGCGAGAGGGCTTCCCAAGGTAATTTCAATTTGTGGTCCAGGTACGCTGGGGCTGGGGCCCGGGCTGGACACCGATTCCCTGCCTTCCCCATGTTCCTCAACTCCAGCATATACCCTTGGCCTCTCCATTGCCTAGCAGGGAAGATCTCCTGGCAGCAGCTTCTTTGCTATTTTTACTGGTCTCCTGGCCACAGAAAAGGAAGAATTAGGTGTGGACTTCTGTGGAAGTCCAGAACTCATTCTAACTCTGATGTCAGGACTCTTTTTCCTGTCTTTCAGGGCAGGACCATTCCTTGCACACACCAAGGCTCTAACCTTTGGTGTCGCTGCTGTCAGAGGGACAGGCGGCACATCCCGGTGCCAGGGAGCCGTGCCATGGCAGGCTTGGCTCAGCTTTGCAGGGGTTTGTGCAGCCCAGCAGCCAAGTATACCCGCTCTTAAGTTATGAAGACCAGTGGAAAGTGGGAGAAAAGAGGACGCTGAGATTAGTGACAGAATGGTGCTTATGGTCTTAACATGGAGAATGTACACCGGACAGAACCTCTCTTTGGTAGTTGGGGACCGGGCAGACCTGTTCACCTGTGAAGAGCAGGAAAGAGCTGAGGAGTAGAAATGGTAAAGAGGACAGACAGACCAACAGACAGGCAGACATGACAGGAACTGTGTGGCATCTTTCAGCTCCTTCAGCACAATGCAAGCCTGCTGCCTCCTCTGCTGTGCTGTGCCTACATTTCTGACCAGTTCCGTGTGAACACACATTTCTAGGATAATGTCACTAGTGACAGTGCATAGGGATGCAGGTGCCTGCGTGTTCGTATCTGGCACTTTTCAAAAACAAACCTGTGCAACCAAGGGAGGAGGGCCAGGGCAGACACAAGGCCCAGCTTTGACCTGTGTATTTAAGTCATGCCACATGGGACTGGTGGGCTGTTGGCTTCTTGTGCACAAGATGGGCGAGATAGGCTCTGTACAGCCTCACCAGGAATCGGCTGGTGTGGGGCCCAGCGTCTGGAATGTGGTCCACTGCCCCTGCCTGTCCTGTTGTGAGCTCAGGTGCCATCCTGCTCTGCCAGTGCCAGTCAAGGACAGTGTCATAGAGTAGGCCATGCTGCACTTGGCCTTTTGAGGGATCAGTTTGATCCTGACGATCTCTAGCCGGTGTGAGCGGAAGCCTCAACCGTCCCTTCCTTGTTTATGTTCCAACCACAAAATGGCTGTTTGAAAATCATTTTGCTTAGATGAATACGTGCTTGTCATTGAAGGCTGGACAGAGGGAGAAACGGGGCACCTCTCCTCCCTCTCAGATGTGTGAGCACAGCGGGTCAAGGGCAGCCTGGCTCCACCCACAGTGTGGCATGGCACGCCTGACCCTCACCAGCTGAGGCCTCAGGTAGTGACTCTACTTCTCAGGATGCGGTTTTCTCACTTAAAACAAGAGCGTCCGTACTTGTTAGTACCAACACAGGCTGAGCAGTCTCCCCTACCATGATCTGCCACTACAGCCCAAGCAATAGTCGAGCGGCCAGGACTGGAACCTCTGTGGCTGGGGCTGAAGTACTCTACTTCCTACAGCAGGTGTCTGGCAGAGTGACCGACAGCTGACACTATGGCAGGATCCTAGGCACAGCATGTGCCAGTGCCCTGTGTGAGACACAGCCCTGGTGTTGGGGAGCCATGGGGCTGCATCACGACGCTGCTGACGCAGGTTCACAGGACCAGGGCATCTCACGTTTTACCCTGATGAGTCTCCCGTGACAAAAGCAGCGATGGACACATAATGTTACCTTGCAAGGGTCGACAGCCGGTCCCCTTCTGGTGGCTGTACAGGTGCTTTTCACCTTAGAACTGTTTCGGATAGTGTAGAGATTTACCATAGTCATGCTGCTCTTTCAAATGACATTAAATAAGTGCCTTAGTCTATGACACTTTGGAAATCAGGGCCTAACCACACACCGGGAGCCCCCCACTGACAGCCTTGTAAAGATGCTTGTTACTAGAAGGAAAGGCAAAGACAGGTGAAATGAGCAAAGGGAGAGAGGAGTCGCCCCCTGGCCAGGAGGAAAGGGCAACGCCACTGTGCGGGGTGAGTACACAACTGTCACTGGTTGATGCAGCTACCCACTGGCAGGACTTGGGCTCAGGAAGTGGATTTTCTATGCTTATGAAAATGAAATTACCTTAAAAATACAAATATATCATTCAGTGGCAAATATATCTTTTTAAAAAATAATTACTTATGCAGGAGCTTTGACCTGGATGACTTGACTACTGATACTTTAGCTCCCCCAGAAGAAAAGCGGGAACTGCCTGCAGCTGTAGCACAAACCTTGATTCCCTCAGATGGTGGCGAATGACAATGATTTTCCCTGAACTCCTGGCTGAATGGATGCTGCAGCCTTACAAATCTCATCTGAGGGCCTGACCGCCCATCTTGCTGTCGCTGCCTCGGCCTCCTGATTGATGGGGGCCTGATGTGCCCCTGGACTTCAATTCCCCTCAAACTGCCACCATAAAGGTGTCACGCTGGGGGACGCCGGGACGCCGCTTCTGGACACAGGCTTCCTAAATGTTCAGACGTCACAGGGAAGCAGCAGCCAGGCAGGTGACTCTGGTGGGGTAACTCGGGAGCAGAGGTGTTGCTTTCATTTTGTGTATTAACGCAAAGCCCCATGCGAAATGGAGAAAGAGGCAGCAACGATATCAAGCTGGACTTCCAGTCTGAGAAATTAAGCTGAAAATCATTCCTCACAGAGAGGAAGTATTTTTCAAGTACTATGCTCATCTCAGATATGACTTCAGAGTCCAGCAAAGGACTGCTTCTACTAACACTATGCAAAACAGTGTCCACCTAAAAAGGTATCAGGTACATCCATCTGCTGACTTCTAAACCCCTACACGGCAGCCTTCAGTGGGAGCCGAATTCCTGAACTACAGCAAGACGGAGACCAACCACGAGGGCACCAGGATGTATTTATGAGTAAGCTTAAGCTTGCCACAGTTCTGTATTTTAAACGTGATTGTAATTGCCTTCCTGCAAATAAGCACACAGTTTAAGAGACTCCAGAATACACAGAGAAACATTGCTCTGCAAATGTAATAAGATTTTTAAAGTCCCACTGCAGAAATAATGTAGCAATTAAAACAGCATTTATAACTAAATATGTTTAAAATGCTTCTTCACAGAAAAGGGTAAAATTTTAAGTCATTTTAAATAACCATCTGCCTCTGTGCCATATAAAATTTTTAGTATCATTATATAATTAATATTAATATCACTTCCTGTTAATAATCTTATCTGTCAGATAATAAAGCAAAGATGTAACATACGATATGTTCATTGAAATAAGTGTATGTGTGCAAAACCAAAGACAAAAACAGCGATGGGGAAAACACAAGGTGGGCTGAAGGTGAAGCCTGATCAACCACCCACGGTCACCTGTCTGTGTGTCCCCTTCTCGTCCCCTTATGAAGGCTTGCCTTTTTCTGTTTAAATCCCTTTCCCCCAATGCTTACTTCTGTTCCTTCCTTTCCTCTTGGTACCTTCATTTCTTTTTTTATTTTTGGTACCAGGGACCAAACTCAGGGCCTTGCGCTTGCCAGGCAGGCGCTGTGCCACTGAGCTGCATCCCTGGCCTGCTAACCTCCTCTTCAAAGTTCTTCAGGTCTTTCCCCTTTTGCACATATTTGCGAATCTAAGATAGGAATCAAGGGCTGACTTGACCAACTTTATGCGGCTGGGTGACAGTCACAGGGAGCTGCAGCAGTTTCTGAAGGAATCTTCGTGATTCCTCAGCAAACCAGATGCGCAAAGTGAGTATCTTCCTGGCCACAGAGTGGAATCAAACCAGAACCAGCTAGTGCTGTGTTGCTTCAAGATGTATGAGAGAAAATCAGCTGTCCCGAAGTTGCAGTCTTTGCTTGGGTACTTTAGACCATCACCTGGGCACCCAGTGATACTTAACACAATATACGTGCTATGTGTATCACCTCGGGCATCATGATGTCGCTACATGTATAACACAAAGATGGTTTTCCCCAAAATATATCAACTCATGGTTGGTAGAATCCATGGATGTAAACCTGCCAGTACAGGGCCGACTGCATCTGCGCAATGAATGCACACCCCACGGTCTCAGTCTCATCTGAGACATGCTCAGGTAACATGGGGGCACCTGTGGATCCCTCTCATTTCACTTCGACCCCCTTGACACAGTGCACTTCGGCTTGTACACTGATCATCTATCTCTCTCCTCTGGCCCAGGACAGACTCAGGAATTCTGAGGGCCAGGAAGTGGGTGCGTGGCTCACAGTAAGTGGTCAGTTAACACGAGTGGCATATGTGGTGTCTCACAGGACACTATGTGACGGCTGTGAAATCACCCAATCTGTATAATCTCTGCTTGGTTTGGCTCAGGCGTTAATGAGTCAGAAATGGGTTGAAATCATCTAAGGTAGTTTTCATTTTGGTTATTACTAATTTCAAACTGTGTTGCCGAGGGTCCAACACTAGGACTTTCTATCTGCCAGAAACTGTGCACACTGCACCCAACATGTTCTCTTTTATATAAGGGACACCGGCTCTATTAAGAAGTATTTCTAAATCAAGAGGCAAATGATAAGACACTTAAAAATTCAAAGAACTGGGTTGGGGATTTAGCTCAGTGGATCTGGCAACTGCAGAGCAAGCATAAGGTCTCGAGTTTGATCCCTGGTACCACATACCACAATGCTGGTTGTGGTGGCTCAGGCCTGTAATCTCAGTGCTTGGGCGGCAGAGGTAGGAGGGTTGTCATGAGTTTGAGGCTAGCCCGGGCTACATAGTGAGCTCAGGGTCAGCCTGAACCACAAAGTGAGATCCTGTCTCAAAAAAAAAAAAAAAGATCAAAGAATTGTATCAAATAAAATCCAAGGAGGCCTTGGAGCTCATTTTGCAAGGCTAAGAAGCTATCATCCCACCACCTGAAGTGGTGCATCCTATTTGGGGTGCTCCACTGATCCCCTCAATGTGTTCACTTGCTAAGTCCACAAATCACTGGGCCAGGACTTGGGGACAACAGCTGGGCATGGCTCGAGGGGCAGACCAGACCCCAAAGCTCCTCTTCCCATAAAGTAGGTTAGGAAGTAGACAGACAAGAAAGCATAGTAGGGTCATTTCCAATGATGAGAAATGCTATAGGAAAACAATTCCCTATGGCAGGGTGATTGTTTTTGATTAGGAAGGACACAAAACAGGAAGTACATGGTATGAGCCAGAGGACAACAGACCCTGAGAAGCAGCAGAGCCCAGGGAGGGTACACAGAGGGGCCAGAGGCTGGCGGACATTGGAGTGGGTGACGAGCAGACTCAGAGCTCAGCCACAGAACAGGACCAGGGGTTGCAGGCGGATGGAGAAGCGAGGCAGGTGCGGCCAGCCTGGTCAGCAGGACACTAAGTGGCAGGAACCTTTCAGTACTCAGAAGCTGCTGAGGTGCTGGCGCAAGACTCTGGTCCACCCGCACACTCTTCCTGCTGTCTCCCGTTTTGAGGATGAGCTTGGCTGGTTACACTAGACTTTGGTGGAGCAAGAAAGAAGCCAGGCGACGAGCCAGCATTGGCGAGGCACGTGTGCAGAGGCACAGGCAAGTGGACAGACCAGGCCTGGCTCTCGGGAGCCAGGTGGGGTAACCGAGCAATGGAGCAGCCTCCAGGAGGCCAGCGTGAGAGCGCATTAATGACGATGCAGGTGGAGAGGCCCAGGAGACAACCCACATAAAGAGTGTGAGTCCAGCGAGAGAGTGCTGCCGGCTGCCTCTTGTCAGGTGGCACTGGTGACACGTGTTCAGTGGAGTGCTGGGCACAGCCAGGACACAGATGTGGGTGTCGACTCAGAGACTGCTGAGGACTGCAGAGGGTGGAGGCGGGAGCTGAGGCCTAGGTCCTGCTAGCCGCAGGAGAGGAAGGAAGAGCGGCCCAGGAACAGCGGGAAGGCGCCAGTTCTGTGGAGGTGTGGGTCATGGGGGTGCCCCACTGCTGAGCAGCAGAGCAGTGTGGCCCTGGGGCCCCAAGGGGGTGTACAGGAGGAGAGCTGGCACGGAGGAGACAGGCGGATTACTTGGAATGTGGAGAGTGAGCGATGCAGAGTGAGCGTCCTGGGGGTCCAGACTATGCTGAGCAGGATGAGATGGAAGAAACGGAGGAAAGCGGTTGGTGCGGGCCTGGCTGCCCAGGGAGCGGCCGGCACTGGAGCGACACATCACATAGGCAGCAGCAGACACGCTGAGTGGCCCGGGGGCACTGGTCCTGGCTGCAGAGTGGCCGGGAACAGCTTAGTGACAACCAAGATGCAGCTTCCCCAGGCCAGAAGTGCTATGTTAGCTTCACTCTGCTACTGGTACCGCTCCCTCCTCTCCCCACAAGGCATCACGGGTCCTGCCTTTCTGTGAGACCCTTGCCTGGAAGAGGCGAGTGTTCAATGAATGTCATGCCACATCGCTGTCTGTGGCAGTGGCAGGATCGCCTTCTGTGGGGTGCGTGGTCTGGCTCAGTCACCCACTCCCAGAAGCCACTGGCCTCTTATGGAGCTCACCCAGGCGGGGGCTGGGCAAGGCTGACCTTCACAGCTCAAGTTCTAGGCCAGACAATGCTGTGTGCGGTACAGTGTGTATCGGCACCCCTGACTTCACATTGGATCCCACGAGCATGATGACCTCCCCTATGATGATAGCCGAAATCATGTCCAGGGGTCACCGTGTGTCCTCGGGGACAAAGTCTATCGGATGAAGCACTGGTGTAGGTGCAGGTACTGAGGGCCAGGTGTTTACGTAACGCCCACAACCCTCCCCACCATCCGTTTCAAACCATTTCTAGGTTTCTGTCTCACAAGGGCCCTCTGGCACGAAAGCCATGGCTTCCTGTTCTGGGAACCAGGCAGCATTCAACTGTCCTGTTTTCCTGGGTCAGCAGCCACTGCTGGAAATAGCTGATAGGAAGAAGCTAAGGAGACAAAGTACAAAGTTTCAACATTCTGATCAGGAGGGGAAAGAAAAATCACCTTTTCCCCCGTGGCCAGTTACCCTGGGAAGCTTCTGCTTTTTCCTCGGCCACATGCCGAGAAGGGAAGGCGGGCTCTGCAAAAAGGGAGCCAGGGTCAGCCTTTTAATTAGGCCCATGAGCCCGGTGAGCTGAGCGGCCCCCAGCAGCTGAGACAGGAGTGCCCAGCTGAGAGATGAGAGCCCCGGCCCTTGAACACTGAGCTGAGCGGAAGGCTGATGACGAACCCCGGGGATGGGGAGGGATTGATAAAGGCACTTCAGGCTCTGTGAGAGAAGAGAAAATGTTTACCTATAGGATGATGCATGACCTTCAAAGTGAGCATTATTAAAAGACAAAGCATTTTCATGATACTACATTTGAACTCTAAGCCTTCCTTCCTCCTTCAGTAACAAGAGCAGAGGGAAAACTGTGTAAGTTCTGGAAGCAGAAAGACCTGGGTTAGAATCTTGGCAAACAGTAGACCCTCAAGTTACTACTGGCCTGACATAGGAACATAGAAGATTCCTCTGCCTCCTGCAGGCTACTGTGTGCGCCCAGGGGAACATCAAGATCTCAGCTGTACTGACTTAGTTACAACCAGCCCCTGGGAACCGATGGAGTTATGCAAAGTGTGAGTTTTCTCAGCCTTTGGGAAACGTAACAGACAGGGATGTGATTCCCAGGGAACAAAGGTGAGGTGTTGCGGTGATGATGTCATAATCGTCACTACCCTCCTCATTAAAATGGGCCTACAGATTAAGCTACCTGGTCCAGGGCTGTAGCGTCACATCACCACCATCTGCTGGTCAGCTGCTAAAATTGTCAGCACAGCCCTTGTGGAGAAAAAAAAAAAAAAAAAAAAAAAGCCCAAATCACACAAATTAAAGTGAAAATGAATGGGCAGTCTGCATCTGTAGGCCCCAGGGTAGGGAATGCTTGCTATAACTGTGGTCTCAAATGTAGGGTTGCTGGCCCCTCGTGGGTCAGCTCTTTGGCAAGAGAGAAACAAAAATCACAGGAGAGACCGCTGCCAAAGCTGAGACTCGTGTTCCCAATTCCCATCATTAGAACAGCCACATAAACCATTTCCATCATGGGCAAAAATACTTATATCAGGCACTCATATGCTTTCCATTTGGGACTTGTTGTAGCAGGAGCACAGGTGATTAACTGGCCAGAAGGAAACACACCGCGCACAGCACACCTTCACAAGCACACATGTGCAGGTATGCACACGTGCAACTGTGAGTGGGCAGCACTGCTTCTGTGGGGGGAAGCAGAAAGGTGTCTGGCTTGATGCTGGTGCGGTGCCGAGGCTCAATGCCTGGTGGGGGAAGCAGGGAGTGAGGCAGAGAAGCAATACTGAAGAATCATGTGAAGAAATGCAATATTAAGCGAGGCAGAAGATAAACTGTTGGACTGAAGCAATTGGAGACAGGGTGGAGCTGTCACAACAACCTGACAGTCAAAAGGCAGGGGAAGCATGGCTGCCATGGTAACGACAACGGCTAGGGCCATCAGCCAAGGCTGGCCTTTGCCGGAGGCTGGGGAGGGAGGGGGCAGTGGCCTGGTTCAACCAGGCACGCAGGAAGGCCACAGACATGCTGGGGTCCGTGGCACTGGCTCTGGGCCTCCACACAGGCATGACGCATTGAAAACACATGAAAGTGCACCATAGCCCCCCCAAGGCCCTGCCACCCCCAGGAATGTTAACTCTTGGCTACCACTTCCAGAGAAAAATTACTGGTACAGAAAATGATTAACCAAGAAAAAAATTACAGGCTTCCCATAAGATTCACGAAAACCCTCAGCCAATAGTTGTTGCACAGATAATTGTCCTGAATCTATCAATAAAGCTAAGCTGCGCCTTCATTGACTACAAACACCAATTCCTTTCACCCAGGATTATAAGTTGGTGTTCCCGGGCTCACTACTGCCATTATGGTGATAAACAGTTTAAACCACAACAGGATCTGACATGTAGATCAATTCTGGGTCCATAAAGAATCTACACAAGGGGTTCCAGGACAGGGATTTACAGCCACCAGTTTTTATTCTCTCTTGCTGCAAAAATTACTTCTGTCAAACACTTAGGAGAGTGAGAAAAAATGTAAAAAAATTAATTTTTCATGTACTACTGGAGCAGCCCTTTTCAATGCAGAAGTATAAGATGAATATGTTCTGCTTTTAAAAAATTACGCCGAGCAGCATGTGGTACTTAGTGCGGGTGGGATCCAATCCTCTGCATTGCTTGCGAGCCAGCAGACAGCAATTTGAAATCCTGAACGGAGCTGTCGGATTTTCTCTAAGGGCAGATGCGGGGCTCATGTTAGCGATGCCAAATTATATTAGACGTTTAATTTTAAACCTCAGGTACTTAAATGTAAAACCTTACAGCAGTAATAGTCATAAAGCAGTGGGGCATTCCATTTCACAGAATGGATTCTTTTTTCCCTCTCCTCTTAATTTAGCCAGCACCTCCTGTTTCCTGGGCAAACGCCCACTACAAAGCCATCTACCTAATGAGGAGTCGCCCACAGCTGCTGAAGGCTGGCGCTCCGGGTACCTTGGTCACGGCGGGGGTGAGGGTCTGAAAAGTTCTCTGGAGCCCAAGTCTTCATTTATGGCCGATGTGAGGGCAGAGAAAAAGTGAACCACAACACTGCTGTTGGTACTCCACTTCATAATAAAACTGGGTGACAATGGCAGGCGCATCCACCAGTGTCCGACGCGTATGTTCCCAATCTGCATATCTTCCCCTCTACCTGCGAGCTCGGTAACCTCGTTCTGGCTGTGAAATCCAAAGACGGCCACGGGTGGAAGGGGAAATGAAAAGGTGCCACTGCTGTCTGTGTCTTTAGTTATCTTCCAAGCTCTGCAGGGCATGTGGACGTCGGTGGGGCTCGGAGTCTACACGTAAGTACATCTTACTGAAGTTCTCCAGCGGACCCCGTGATGCAGCAGTCATTAAAAATGCCTGGGGTCTGGCCGCTGTGAGTGAAGGTGCTCCAGGCAGCATGCTGGGAAGCAGGCAGGCGGGGTGGCCGGGGGTGCAGGTAGAGCCGGGGCCTCCATTTCTAGTCAGCTCCCAGGGGGTGCCAGACGCTGCTCAGTCTGCGGACCACAATTGAGAGGGAAGGCTTCGCAGAGCAGTGGTCCCTCCTCGACCTGAGCATGCAAAGCAGTTCCAGGCAGAGTTACTGATACACAGGTTCACAGCCACTGGATTCACCAGGTCGGGAGCAGGGCCTACGAGGGTGCAGCTGGTAAACAGACAAAGCTGAAGCCTGAGTTCAAGTCCTGACTCTTACTGACGCTCACAGTGGTACCTGAGCCTCCTGTACCAGTCCCTTTCGGTAAGATGGAGAGAAGAACCATAGCTACTTCGTGAGAAGAGAGAACGGACGTGAGCCTCCCTCAGTATCAGCTCCTATTTTTACATTCTTTTTGTTATCCTTTTCAGAAACATATCGGGGATGGCACTCGGTCAGTCTTCAGAAAATCAGATGTAGGAAGATCCCTATGAAAGTCGCGGGAAGCAGGTTCCAGGGCAGCAACCCTTCGTCTTTCTGGATCGTGGCTCTCTGAAGTGTTTTGAAGTGAGATGCCACGGGGCCTGCAGCTCTGGCCTCTCAGTGCTCCTCTCCTTTCCCATCTCCTTTCTGGCTGTACCTGACTTACACCTTTCACTCGGTGGCACCTTCTCATCTATTCCATTTCCTCTTTTACTCCTCTGCATCTTCACCCAAACTTCCCCAATGCTTACAGTAATTTCTTCTTGCCTTTTCTCAGAAGAAAATTCACCAGGCTCTTTAAGCACCACTCAAGTGTCATCCTCTTTGGGAAGATTTCCTTAATGAACCAGCAATCCTCAAACTACCTGCGGACAGAGCCTGGATTTTCCTCCTTGTCCCTTGGCTGGCGCCAGTGAAGTTCCTTATGTTTCTGGTGTCCTGTGTGTGACCCACTCAATGAGGCTGGGAACACACAGGGCTGTAAAGGAGCCCGCATGGTGCTGCTTTGCACGCCCAGGTGACTTCCGTCCCACAGAGAAACCCTACACACGTGTGTGTACCCCTCAGTGCATCTAACTTCCAAAGTGAGTTCCCACCATGCCGAAGGCCTGGAAAGAGCAGGGTTTCAGTGCGAGGTGATGTAAGGCACCCCTGGAGAGTTACGCACTCTTAGCAGGAGGGGAAGTCATCCATAGATCTTTACCAGGTCATTGTGCTGAGGAAAATCTGTCCAGAATGGATTAACATGTTCCCTCAAACACTGTACAGAAGATCAGGGGAGTAGCGACAGCAAAGACTCAAGGAGTCAGTCTCTTTCAGGAACTCATTCCCTGAGTCCTCTTTTCTCCTCAGATAGCTCCTGAGGAGAGCTTCAGACCTGCTGCTCTTATCAATGGCTGCTGTCTCAGGGACAGTAGCACAAAGCAGGGCAATTCTGCAGGTGTGGGCACAGGTGAGGCCTTGGCAGTGGCATGTGTCCTGGAGCTTGAGGGGGTCCCTGCTGGAGCTCTTACTGCCCACCACCAGACAGAGCTCTACCGAGGAAGGCAACAGCAGAACAGACCCTCACCGGACAGTAATGCTAACTGAGAGGAAGTACTTGCAAAGGACACGAGGTATAGGAACCAGCTGCTCCTTCTAAACAAACTGACCACGGTAAAAGATAACCACTGCTCAGTAAGCGAAGCCAGATGCCACATGTTGGGCCCCATGGCTAATGACTACTGAACAAACCAGAAAACTGAGGCTCAGGACAAAGGGACACTCATGGGCCATGGGCTGGGTAAGAAGGACTACAGATGGTTAACTGATACTGATTTAAACCTGTTCCACAGAGCCCATAGTGTCTCTAGTACTTTGCTAGGAAGGAAGGGAGGCTGTAAGAGTCTCTGCAGGGATGGATGGCAGGTTCTCGTCATTTACTAGTCTTCTCTGACCGAGCAAGGGGCCCTGGCCGGAAGTCAAGTGTGCTGGGCCAGGCCACTAGAATGTTCCCTCTCTGCTTTCAATCTCCACTCTTCAGATCCGCACCACACAGTATCCTCTGGGGCCGCCACTGCTGTCTCCACTCCTCCTCCTCCCTGGCCGCAAGCTGCCTTCCCTTAAGGCCAGTGTGCGGCCGCCACGCAGGATCATCATGGAGTAACCAGGAGCGGGGTACTACCAAAGCAAAAGTCCTGCCACAGCAGCTGGTGGGTCTACAGGGAAGATCTGATGCTGAATCTTTTAATTAGAACAAATTATGCTAAAATTGCTCTAAAATCCTGTCTGATAGATTGCATACAACAGTGGGAATTCCTTTAAATACCGGTGAACAGGCCACAGACAAAATGCCACAGGCAAAGCAGGCTGCAGCCAGGCGGTATGCCCTCCGCAGCGCATAATTCATGTTGGCACGCACGCGTCAAGACAGTTTCCAGTGTGCACATATGTCCCTCAAGAAAGAGGACCCACTTGTCAAAAATGTGGGAAGAGGTATAGGAGTAAAGGGTTCAAATGGGACACCAGGATTTAGAGGGTGTAGTAGGAACCCCAAAACGTGACAAACAGAAGCATAAATGATGCACTAATGGTGGCACGTGGGTCACATGGTGCAGGGCAGCGTGACTGGGATGCAATGTCTGATCCTCAGCCCCACCATCTCCTCATTATGTTACCACGCCTGGAGCCTCGGCTTCCGCCTCGATCCACTGGGGTGAGTACCTACTCCCTGGCCAGATAGGAACAGATGAGACGGCGCGGGCGAGACGGCCCATCAGGGGCAACACGCTCCACAGGTGACAGGCGAGGTGTGCGCCGCTGTCTCAGGTGCTCCACAGGGCCAGTTCGGGCGCCATGCCAGTTCCTGGCTACGCAGAGCACCTGGAGGTGGCCGCGGTCCGTGGGGCTGTGCCCCTCTTACCACTGCTGATGGCCGAGTTTGCAATGACCGTAGCCTCGCTCCACTGGTCGGCACTGGAGACTGAGTAGGAGCGCTGGTGCATGCCGTCCGGTCGGCTGTTGAAGGAGACCAGGCTGACGCCGCTTGCCATCTGAGACCCCGACGCACTAGTGACATTCCCTAGGAATAAACAAGTCGGGTGAACACCACGCGGTCTGCAGGCCACAGAAGCCAGCGCGAGTTAAGTCGACAGGGCCTCAGCCTGGCACGTGACGTACCTGGCCACTGAAAGCCACTGTCGTCCTGCCTGCGTAGCACACAATCATCACACGGTACGGGACTGAGGAGCAGGACGGTGACGCAAATCGTGGTGGTGCCTGACTGATAGTGTGAAGGAGGCTTGACGACTGTGCATCTTAGTCATCCAAAGATACGTGACCCTGCTGCCATCTCTAAAGATAGAGACCCAGCTGGCCCGGGAAGAGTACCACCACCAGGCAGGAGCAGGTATCGGAGCCTGGCTGTGCCGACCGATCCGTGGGCCAGCACGAGCTTTCTGGTGCCAGAGGTTGGTGTTCATGGTGCAGCTAGGCTTTATGACCAACTCACACCACGGTTCCCAGATGAACCACATGGAAATGCAGCTTCTGACCAGAGAAATTTACTCTTAACCTTGAAAAGATGGATCAGAAGAAAAATCACCTTAGTGACTTCCAGCGCACACGCACTGTGATGAAAAATGATTCCACTGTATACCTAATGATTTGAGTCAGTTGCTCAGCATCAACATGAATTATTATCTGGTCACACTAATTTTAGACTCCAAGATATAATGAAGAGCTTCTCTACAGCTCAGCCAATCACACTTGCTGCCTGGGAATCAGTCTTGGATCTATATGCAAGGATTGAGAGGTATTGGGATTTTAAAAAAAAACTTTCCTCCAATTGTTTTAGGTCAGAACCAATTAAGTTGTAAACTGTTCCAAAGGAAGGTTTTCACAGTATCAAGTTTAAATTCATAGCCCATTAGTGGTTCCTAAATCTGGCCAATTACCAGAATTTCCCGCGGAGCTTTGTAAAAATGGAGGTTTGAAAATCAGACTTCTGATTTTGATTCTGAAGATGCGGGGATGGAGCTAGGGAAAATATGCATTTTCAAAAGCACTCCAGAGGTCCAGATGAGCAGCCAAGGTTAGGACTACCCCACAAACAAGCCCCCTTAGTGAAAAGTTACAGTACTTCAAGGCGGCAGACAGCATAATGGTGGTTAAGATATAAAGGTCTCACTACTGAAAATGTATTTCTATGCTGGAGCCACCATTACTGTTCCTGCCATTGTCGGAACTGGGTAAGCTTTGAATGTCACAGGGAAATTAGTCATCAGCAGATCTCCCCGATGCCAGAAAAAAAGCCAAAAGTAACACGGAAGGAAGGGAAGACTTGAAGGCCACAGACCCTTTTGCTCACTGCAGGGTCACAGCAGTGATGGAGCCTGGGAACGTGTCAGAACCCCAGAAGCCCAGGTCTCCTGGCTCCTGTCTCCTAAGCCGCCCGAGGGATCTGGGTGCACACGACAGTTTGAGTGGACTTGCTACAGAGCTCGGATTATTTAAAAAACAACCCAAGAAATAATTACTAACAAAAAAACAACCCCTAGAACCGGAACTCTTCCCCCATGTAGAGGTGCCCAAGTGGGCAGAGTCTGATGCTGCTGTCAGAGGCCATCGAGAATGCACCGGGGTGTTCATGGAAGGGGCACCACGAGCTGCTCCTGTATCCCTGGGTGCCACTACAGAGGGTCCTGGAGCTGCCCTCGGTGTGGCGGGCTGTCCCCCACCCTCAGCAGCAGCGCCCGAGCACTGGGAACATACTCGTGTCTGCAGGGGCACTATGTTCGTCAGGTTCACGCGGCACCTCCTTCTCTGCTCCCCACCCCAGGCACCTTATGTGTTGTATCCACACGGGGACTGTGAGACTGGGATGTCGATCCCAGCCTCTCTCCCTGGGAGTGCCCTGGGCTGGCTGTGACCTCCTTGCTGGCCCATTCCTGCCTGCCTGGAACCTGTGTTTCCCCGTGCTTCTCTTTTCCCATGAACGGCAGCTGAGCACATCCACCCATCAGGACTGTACTCTGGTACCTGGTGGCTCCCAAGAGTGGCTCTTGGCCTCCCCAGGCCGGTTCTTCCATTGCACGACTTCTGAGTGGACAGGGGCTACAGGACATTTCCGATGTTCTATAATGGGCTCAAGGAGACTTTTCCTTCTGGAGGCCTCAGGGGCTGGGCTAGCCTCCTCTGTGCCCATCCTGCCTAAGGGACTTCTAATCCCTCCCTCACTGAAACACCCACTTGGACCCCGACAGGTCCATATCACAACAAGTGTGGACTCTGTCCACAGGCGGCTTTGCTTTCTCTCTCTCTCTCTGATACTGAGGCCTCACCTGAGCATCTTCACACTGAGCTGCATCCCCTACCTTTTCTTTTCAGAAAGGGTCTAAGTTGTCCAGGCTGACAATGAACTCATGATTCTCCTGCCTTAGCTTCCCAAGAGCTGAGATTATAGCTGTGTGGCAGCAGCTTTAGGGTAAAGGAAAAACCAGACGTCTGAAGAATCCGTATCACTGCCTGCGTGCCCACCTTCTGTCCCCGATAGTGACATGACATCAACACCTGCTGTGGCCACTTCCCTGGCTCACTCTGCCTGAGGATGATTCTCCAGGACACCCAGTCCAATAGCCCCCAGAACTATTACCTTAATAAGCAGAACAAATAATGTGAGCGTGTACAGTAATAACTCCAGAAAGAAGCTCCAGGAGGGAAGAGCTTACGCTGGAGCATAGACAGATGTCAATCTGTCTGATAGGAAATGTATAAAACATGCAGATACTGGAAGAGAGCTCATCTATGTGTCCGTGGTCTTGCTCAGAAGCAAGACATCATACTGCTGAAATGCGAAGGGTGAGGTTCTTACAGTTCTCCTTGCCACATCAAGTAGAATTTCTATGACAGTACATCTCAAAATCCAGTTTCTAGGGCCAGGGATTTAGCTCAGGGGTTCTGGCGCCTGCCTTACAAGTACAAGTGTCAGGGTTCGATCCCCGGTAATCACATACAACAATGCTGGGCATGGCGACTCACGCCCAGCAGCAATCCGTACCACATACCACAATGCCAGGTGTAGTGGCTCATGCCTATAATCCCAGCACTCAGGAGGCAGAGGGAGGAAGATTGCTGAGTTTGAGACTGAGCTCAGGGCCAGCCTGAACTTCAAAGTGAGATCCGGTCTCAAAAAAAAAAAAAAAAAAATCCAGTTTCTAGCATCCAGGGAAAATGAGACCATGGGACAGACTTAGTCCTAGCTGGCCACTTCCACGTCAATTTGGTCAGAATCCATACTATTGACACCTGTCACACCTGTCCTTCTACCCAGGCAGATGCCTGGATGGCTGTGAAACTCCCAAGCACCTCAGGACCCAGGTCACACCACATAGGCTTAGTGGGGTGGGACACTTTGGCCACGCGTGTGTGGTCTTGGGCCCTGATCACGCAGAAGCATTTTTCTATTTTGAAGAAACTACTAGCCAAAGTGGCAAACAACTCTCAAGTGCTTAGTGACTATTTTTATAATACATTCCAAGACTGTGAGGGGTCATCATTTCGAATGCTTATTTTTACATAACACCGAAGAGAGCAAAGTTGAAGGTGCAGTTTCACTGCTGCTCCCGAGTGACTGGCATTCATTACTTGATCAAGCCACACTGTCTCTGGGTCCTGTTTTCCTCTGCGAGTGCCTAGCATCTACCCTATGGATTACTGTGCCGGGAGACCTCAATGTTTCTGACAATATCTAAGCACAAATGGAGATGCAGTGTTTCAAATCATTTTATTCTCTCTCAAAGAACTCCAGGGCTACATTTCTTCTTGAGTGGTAGTTTGCTTCATGTTAACGAGTTATTAATTAAGCCTAAGGAGCTGAGGTTCTCATTTGTGAAGAAGCTGAGGACTTTATGTGACTGGCTGAGAGGGACGGGCTTTGACCTCCAGACCAGCTAAGACACAAGTGGGCCTCAACAGGTCAGCCTGATGTGCTTCACTTCTCCCCAGCTGACTAAAATCCACGCTGCCATTAGTGGGCAGAACTGTGCTGAGCAGGTAGACGTCCACCCACAGCCACACCTTGTGTCTTAGAGGATCTCTGCAGTGCTGGCTCCCCGGCATTGGAATCACAAGGGGACCAGCAGGATTAGAATTCAAGAAGACAGCAGGAGAGCTGCCTCGAGATGCGAGCTTGCCTGAGTCCTTCTGGCCCCACGCGAGTGGTCACGTGGCCTGCGGAAGCCCCGCCTGGTCCCCGGCTGGCCAGCAGAGAGCCCCGGGCTCCTCTTCCAGCAGGTGGCCACCTATGCACATGTGCTTTGCTCTGGAATCATGTGCTCAAGGAGCAGGTCATGAAGCTGGGGCCTCTGCGCATGGAGAAGGTCTCTGCTCTGTCCCCCGAAAGTCCGATCAGAGCGGCCTCTTTCCCAATATGCAGGAAGTGGGGCTAACAACTGGCTCTTGGCCACGTCACTGGGGAGGGCCTCAAAAGGAAGCTTCTCAGCAGGACCAGGGACTCTGGTTCCCCAAGTGGAAGGTCCTGCGGGTGGGTTCTGGCCTTCCCTCCTCACCTGTGGCCTGGCAGTGAGCCCCTGAACCCCACTGTTTGCGGATGGCTCATCATGGGACTTGGTTTCTTTGTCTCACCAGTGAGGGCACCACCCCCTTCTATGTCCTATGTGATCTTTTGGAGGACCTCAGAGGACAGAGATTATATGTTTTCAGAGCAGGACCCGTCCATCAGTTGGAAGAATAATGTCATTTTCCTCGGTACAGGTTGGGCAGGCTTTCTTGTACCCCTCTGTAAAAGACAGGGTATCCCAAGCATGGGGCTCCTTTCCTCTGTGCTGTGGTCTGGATCTAAAATATCCCCCAAAGGCCCACTGGCAGGCTTTTGGGAAGTGATTGGATCTCACAGGCACTCTAACCCTAACCCAAACCATGGGTGAACTAGGGGTCCACTCGGCTAGCACAGGTGGGCCCAGTGAGAGGGAGAGGGCCACGGGGCACAGTCCTGGGGACACATCTATGCCGCTCTTTCTCTTAGCCCTCTGTCCAAAGGCCAGGTGCCATGAGGTGAGCAGCTCTGCCTCACAATACCTTTCTGCTGCTATTTCTGCCTCTTCAGGCCCACAGACAATGAAGATCACAGCCACAGACCAAAAGCTCCGGGGCTGTGAGCTGCAACATGCTTTCCTCCCGAGCCGACCTTCACAGGCGTTCTGTCACAGTGACACAAAGCTGGCCAGCACACTCTCCTGCGGCAGTGCCACTCTGTGGGAATTGGGCTTGGGGCTCGACAGTGCTGACACTCTGGCCACTGCTACTTCTGCCACTGATATACTGCAACTTGCCTTGGGCCACCAGGCTCAGCAGCCATTGGGCAGGCTGGCTCATCAGGTCACACAGAGGGTGAAAGAGGATCCTTCCTTGTCCTTGTCACCCATCATACTGCTGACCCAGACTTTCCTTTCTCACTGTGCTGAGTGCCTTCTGTGCCGGGGACCGTGGAAGGGACAGAGTCCTTTGCCCTTAGAAAGCCCACAATATTGTCCATGAGATAGGATCAGAGAAGTGCCTAAGTGGCCCAGATTGAAGGCAGAGAGACATCAGAGTGCCCCCTGCTGGGAGGTCCCAGAACCACTCTGTGGAACCCCGTGAGTTCCTAGTTCAACCTAGAGGGATGATGGAAGAGATCCCTCACTCTCCTAGGAGAACCTCGCTGCCCTGCCAGTGGACCACAGATGAAAGACTTCCATACGCATCTCTGGTCCAACTCATCATTTCTCTCTCAGGATTCTTCTTGTCTTTTCAAATCCTTCCAGATTCAAATCACGTGCAGATGTGTACAAATAAGTCTGCCAAAAGGCACACGTTAAGATGTTCATGCTAGCATGCTGGGAGTGAGTGCAGTGCTCACACACGATGCACACATGATGGCACAGATACCACAGGGTCAGAGGAGCGGAAGCCCCCTTATGCAGATGGAGACAGAGAGAGAAGGCAGTGAGCAGGACAGCCTGGGTCTGGGCGCTGTTGTGGGTCTGGTCAATGGTACAAGAGCAACAGGCACACCCCCTCAACGCAGTGAGATGTCCAGGAAGATCCAACAGTGTCTGGGGGCAGGAAGTGGCAGGAGGGGCTCATAGGGCTGGCTAGGAACTAGTCCCCTGCTGTTTCTGAATTTATTTTTGTTTGTTTTGGATTTTTTTTGAGAAAGAGTCTCATTTATAGCTCAGTCTGGTCTTGAACTCGGGGTGATTCTCCTGTTTCAGCCTCTGGAGTGCTGGGATTATAGGTCTGCACCCCCACAGTCGGTATATCTGCTGCGTTGAGATCCGAGTACTGGTCATCAGTACCCTTAGCTTCAGCTTTGGACTCTTCGCTTCGCCATACTTAGGATAGCTACTGAATTTCCCTAAAACCCTACAAAGTGTCATCCGAACGGTTTGTGAATGCAAACATCAGGTTAGGCAGTACACGCAGAGGCTGGGTTAGGTAGAGATGGCTTCAACAGCACCCCACACCACACCCATAAAGAGTGGCCCAGCCCTCCACAGTGCGGACACTGGCTTCCATGTGACAGTGTCCCTCGGGCCTCTCTGGCACTTGCCCCCTCAGTCTCGCCCCAGCATTACCGTGGACACGTGGCTGGCTCCCTGGCCTTCCTTGCACAGGAAGTGTTCCCTGCGATGCTCATCTCTGATCAGCTGGTGCTCACCGATTAGCGGGGGGTGCCGCATTACCATGCTAATCCCTGTCGCCCAGCACCACTCCCTTGATATGGATA
Organism: Petromus typicus; assembly: GCA_004026965.1. NCBI lineage: Eukaryota > Metazoa > Chordata > Mammalia > Rodentia > Petromuridae > Petromus > Petromus typicus. The sequence goes on along the minus strand of PVIR01000857.1, from coordinate 107,297 downwards.
TGCCGTGTGCTCAGAGGGCGCCTTGATTAGTGCAGCCCCTGTGTGTCAAAAGCACCAGATTCTCTCCAAAGAATAATTTTCGCTGTACTTACATCCCGAAAGTGTAAGAGTTGATTTGAAAAGGTACTTACCTCCACCATATGCTATTTTTCTTTAAACAATTTGCATTTCAAAGTGAATACGGCGTTTATAGCTGAATGAGTATCAGTATGTTGCCTGAACTGATCTCAAATGAGCATTCAAAAGATGCCGGTTTTCTATTGAACAAAAATGTTTTCATCCACCAAATGACATCAAAGACAGAGTTCCTCTTTTAAGCTATAGGCTTATTACATTAAAAATAGCCAGTTCTGATTTTTAAAAATATACTCTGAGATGACAGCTTTTTGTGGCATTCAAATAGATTCATCAACAATCATTTCCTTTGAAATATAAAATTCTGTTCACAGCACCTTCCAACTAGGATTTATTTTTGCAAACAAGACGTAACTTTACCAAAAGGTTCAACTAAGAAAACGGTAGGTGGCAACTGACTTACTGGTTATATTAGTCTGAAAACAAAACAAAACAAAAAGCGAACAGGCACAACAAGCAAATGCCTGTGGGAAACAGACATTCACTCTCCTTGTGGAATCAGGAAACTGAAAAAGCCCATTAGCTACGGGAACTATCAGAACACGATCGAAAGGGACTGTCCGGCCCTCGCGGGTGCGTCACCCTGAAAAACTCAGAGCTCGCTCTGCAGGTGCAGCCACTTCTGGGGACTGTCAGAACTTGGAGGGCGCTGTCTCCACACCTCAGGCTCAGCCCGGCCTGGAGAGCGCGTGTGGGAAGAGTAGGTTCCCTGCAGGGTGGAGGCCGTGCTAATGGTCATATCGCCATCTGCTCTGTCCTCCCATTATTACCTCGAAAACAGCACAATTTACAACACTCTCTGAAAAGAGTGAGATAGAGATGATTTCAATGTCTGTGAGCAGGGCCTGTTTGCTTTAGTATTTGCATTGGAAATCTGCCCTTCTTCTGGCAACCCAATTTCAGGCTGGGAGGATCTTTTTCCAAGGACACATCTGGAATCTCTTCTTGAAGATGCAGGCGGCTTAGGCTCTGCATCCTGCGCTTCTTGTTTTATAGACAAATGCAATTCAACAAGTCTACTATGGAGATAAGAATCTGGGTTCGCTCAGGCTATGGTATATATATTTTATATGGGGTTTTTTTTTTTTTTTTTTTTTTTGGTGGAGGTTCAGTATCAGGGATCTTACTCAGGACCTTGAGCTTGGGAGACAGGCAAGGTGTCACTGAGCTAAATCCCTGGCCCTTTTTTCTAGTTTTTGAGTTTTCCATACTATGTTTATCAGAGAAAAGGGAATGCAGAGTCCAGATTCAAATGGAGTGATACATATAATAACTACTAGTTACCCCAGTGTGACCACATTTGCAATTCAAAATACTGTAAGTAGGTCATGGTCATTTCCTCAAATGTGATAGTAGCAAATTTCATGGATTTTTATCTGTTGGAATTATGATACAACAAAAATGGGAGCCCATTTTGTTGTATAAAGTTCTTACAACTTATTTTTCAAAATTATATAGATATACAAGTAACATTAGTAAGTCCACCAATACCCTATTAAATCAACATTTTGTTGAACATCTACACACATTTCTTAGCTAAACCCACAGAAAAGACTTTATATTCTGCCTCTTTAACATGACTAACCATTTTCTCATGCTGTTATATAATCTTCATAACAATTTTAGATGTGTAACATCTCATTGAGTTAATGCTGATAACTCATGTACTACTTTTTAAAACTTCCAGATAGCTTTGGGTGTTTCTAATTCCTTGGGATTATAAACAACACTGTGAAGGACATCTTCCACTTTGAGGTTTTCCTTGGTGTGCATTCTCAGAAGAGCAGTCACTGGCACAAACACTATCCACGTTTCTGGCTCACGGTGTGCTGCTGGTTTTCTTAATAAGCAGTGGCTAAAAGAAGATGAAACCTGGCAACATTAAAACAATTCAGTCCATAATTTGCAGAATGGATACTAATGAAGTACTGATAATGATGATCAAAATAATATGCCTCATGTGGTTAATATAATGTTCAAATTATGTAAAGCACTCTGTAAACAGCAAAGCCTCTGAACATATTATTACTTGTTTTTAATTTCATTGACAGTGGACTTTCCTTCTTGCTGTGGTTTACTTTTCAGCAAGAGCTTAAACTGGTGATGCAGTTAATTTTATCTGTGCTGAAAATTGACGAACTGGGTAATTCCCTCAGATTTCTCTTGTGACAACGTCTCCTCCTGTTATCTGCTGCACACACATCTGTTTGTGTTAGTGCAATAGTTGGCTTCACTTTACAAGGGCTTGCCCATTTACCCAGCTTCGACGAGGTCAATGCTACTCTCATTGTCCCTAGTCTATCGACAGCCCCACGGTCAGGTGATTGGTGACACTCGGGCTGCCAGAGCTGCAGTTCATGGAAGGAAAGGAGAGAAGGGGAAAGAGAGCAAGTGCTCAGGACACAATGGGAGCAGCAGACACAAACCACTACCCAGACAGGGGAAGGGGGGCTAGACCACCAGGAACATTGCTCCCACTATTACTCTTCCTTGAGATGGACAACGTGGCATCTGGCATAACCCAAGAGGAAATAATAAGCACATCACAAGGTAAGTTCTCATTTAAGCGCTTATATCTAGAAATGTTTAATTATGTGTTCCTGGCAGAGTCTTTTTTTTTTTTTCCCTACTCAAAATTCATTATTGCAAATGTTAGCTGCCTTTCTCATCTTGCCCATTTCGATCTCTTCTGGAATGCTTAAGGAAAGGTGTTTATGGAGAACCATCAGCACGGTTGCTCAACCACAGCGGGTTTCTTGATACGAGTTCTAGTCGGTATGTAGTGCAGTGATAATGAAGTGTGACAACATTATAAGAAAGGAGAGCAAAACAGAATTCTCAAAGCTTAGGGTGAGATCATTCACATACTAAACTTTATAAAGCAGAAAGCCGATGGTATGCATACCTTGTGTTCCATGTACATACTCGGTCTAACTCCCAATAACAGATGTTCAGTCACATGGTCCAGCTTTATTCTTTCTCCTTCGTATGATGACTACTTCAAGTGTGTTTTGCATGAAACTCACTGAGATCTGACAGGGCTGTGGACTGGAGCTCTTTGGCCCTTGATCCTCCCAGAAAGGACACATGGAGGTCACATGGCTCCGCCCTCTACAGTGATCACCTGCACAGCTCGCTGGTGCGCTCTCTCTCTCTCTCTCTCTCTCCTGGTTCTTATAAACAGCTCTTACAATGGAACACAACGGTGCTGACTGAGAGGCCACTGAGCACCAAGCAACACTTGCGTTCAGAACGAGGACACGAAGCGGGATACCCGATGTAGATGGGGCCGCTCCCCTGGGTTGCTCACTCATGAGACATGTTCCAGAAAGACCATGTTCTCTGGGTGACCTATAACTATGGAGCCTATAGAACAAGAAGGTTTGGGGGTGGCAAGATGTCAAGATTGCTCTGAAAAATTCTCTTCTGCCAGAAAGAGATAGCAGAAAGTAGGCAGATGGCAGGCTCAGGACTAGCCCAGCAGGGCGAGCTCTCTGGCCAGGTGTAGGACGCACCCCATGCCCAGGGCCAGCCACCAGCTCCCGGCAGGCGGAGAGACCATTACAGGATCTTCCTGGTGACCCGGCCTCCCTGTGGCTCCTTCCCTGCTGGCCACCCCACTGGTCTTGAAAGCATCATTTCATCAGCGGAAGCACCATTCTTCAGCAGACCCACACTTTTGAGATGAAAAAAGTTTCTAAAGCAACTTTTATTTACTTATAGGTCCACTGGTTACCATAGAGACGTACTGCTCAGTGTCTCCAACATCCCTCTCATGTCTTCAACTGAAATCATCTGGAATCAAGTTGCTTTTGTCGGTTCTTACAGAAAAGAACACTCCATTTATAGTTCAAATAATTGAGGAAGGTTTCCTTAAATTGGAAGCACGATTCTCATTTATTTTTGAACTGCACCCCAATGGCCTTGCCCACAGAATCCCACCATGTAGGATGTGTTATCTCTGAGAGACCAGATAGTTGTTCTCAATCTTTCTCCTTGCTTTTCACGACAGGTAATTCACATTTACTTGACAGAAAGGTATGTGGTAGGTGACAAAACAAAAAGGACGAGGAAAAAAGGAGGAAATAATGATCTATACCTCTGAAAGTTAACGATTTCATGATGCAGACAGCACACCACAAATCTGCCTAAACCTCAGAGGGAGAAATGTACAGACACAGAACCACTAATAGTACAAATGAATTTCTCACAAACACTGCAGATGCTATGACTCTTGTGAAGAACAACACACTAACTGCTGTTACTTTCAGATTTATACAACCGCTTAAAGTTCTAGGCTAACCCCACAAAAATTACACTTCCCTAAAATTAATTAATTAGCCATTAATTAACTAGTTAAAATAAATTAACTTAGCCATTAATTAACTCCTTCAATCAAACCTGGTTTTTTGGAAAAAGATACAACACAATATTGACCCCAGGTATTTTTTTTTTTTTAAAGAAACTAATTAACCAAGAGGGCTCCCATTTGCAGGTGTTCTAAGCTCAGGGTAAGCGTTTAGCGGACGCGCACAATCTGCATCAGAGGGGTGGGACGTTGTGGTCGAGGTCCCAGTGTGACAAATTCCTGGTGAGCGAGGAAGGCAGCGGGAGGCAAGGCGCTGAGGCTCTGGCCAACAGCATGTCACCGCACTCACACACGTGTGCGCGCACACATACACACACACAAGCGCGCGCGTGCCATGCAAGGACCAGCACTGCTGGCCCTGCACATGAAGCAGACTCTGGAGTTATTAAAATGTTTTCTAGACCATTTGAAACTAAACAAAGAAAAACTTTGTTTCTCAGAGACAACAACGGATCTCATTTTGATGCTGCGTTTTTTTTTTTTTAATAGCTATTACCACTGTAACAGCAGCTTAGCGACTCTGCGTCTGCAGTGTGAGCAGTTTTGATAAACAGCCTCTGCGGGCCACACAACGGGGATAATGTATCCTTAACTACCGCCAATGAGCTGCCATTCTGCACAGCCAATTACTTCTGTGCGTCTGTCACTCAAAGGAAAAATGACTGAGCCCATTAGATCAAACCTTTGTCACTGTTCCTAATGCACTCTTAGGCCTCATTAATCTCCGGGAGCAGCAACAGAGCCGCCGGTGCCTCATTGCCTCCCCCGAACAGGCCCACGTGAAGCCTCTCATCTCTCCCCCAAGTGCACGCGTTAATCAAGCTCTCCTTATTGCCCCGGTCCCTGTCACGGCGGAGAGCGCTCCCTCTTAAATGTTCTCATTATGACCCATCTTTAGAGCCGGCTAAGTGGAAAAAGAGAGGGAGAGAGGGAGGAAGAGGACGGGAGAGAAAGAGGAGAGGAGAGAGTAAGTCCGATCACATTAATATTCATGACAATAATTAGTATTCTAGGTCACTGAATATTCATGCTATTAGTTTGGTTTTTTATGGGTTTGCTGGATGTCCTGATTGCTGAAGTGTGGAGAAAACAGCATGGTTGAGACTTAGATGTCAACGGCAGCTCAACACGCAAAACATATTTGCCAGCGCCCATCCCCCACGAGGGCCAGGACATTTCCAACCACAGGGGTGCAGAGTAGGGACGGAGAGATCATGCCACTGTTTCCTAGTGCAGAGCTGTAGGTGTCCATCTGGCTAGGGAAAAAGCAGCCCTAGTCGCCGAAACCCAACAAAGAGACACTCTGGAGACAGGAAGTTATCTGTGGTTCTAGGACAAAAATGTTAGTCAGGAAATGGAGAAGAGTGGAAATTTTTGGAGACACAGATCTGGGGAAGCTCCGTGGAGATCCTTGGCAGGGCCAAGAGCATTTTTCTGTGGCTCCTCATTGTTGAGAGAGTTGGGGTGCAGTCGGTGGAAAGAAGGTCCATTTGGTCCACCCACAGGCCCGTAATCTCTACTCAGAGGCCGTCTAAACTACTTCATGGCATCCAAAAATTAATTTTAAGAAATCAGTCCCCATTTCCTTCCTTTTAACACAACTATTGTGGTGAATTAATGAGAGGATTTTAGAAAATTCGCCTTGGCGACTGTAGGTTGCACAGTATGCCAGTGTCACAAGAACAGGGAGAGTCACAAGAACTGGGTACAAAGACAGGAGGCTGGGACTGACAGGAGCGCCCAGAAGAGGCCCTGTGGTGAGGAGGCCAGGTTCACTTTAGTGTATCTGACTCCAAAGGTTCTGCCTGAGGTCATTATGTTTTCTTGTTCTTTACTCAAATGTCAAAACTACTGCTGGAGTTCATGTAACTCTACATTCTGTAATATGTGAATACAGTCTTACCATGCTGGCCTGGCCCCACACTTCTCTGGAACATACCTGTGGGCATTTTACCTTCTTCTTTGGCAGGGTGTTTGAAACTGACGTTAGGTTGCTTCTCCAAAATGTGGCTTCCGGTGAATCTACTGGTGTAGCAATTTAAGACAACACAAGATCCGGGGCAAAGGAATGGAAATGATGCTTCCTGAGCAGGAAGTGGCCTCAGGGGAAGGAAGATGTGATGGGGGAAGGGGAACTGGTCTGAAATGAAGAAACAAATTATCTCCTGGATTCTTTTACTTCTTGTTTTTAAATTTTACTGCACTTCATCCTTAAGTAATTTTTTAAAAAATTCCTTTAAGAGGGAAATTTAACACTGAATTCATCCAATGATGTCTTTTCTCTACATCCATTTAACTGTCAATAATTAGGCTTTGCATAGGCTTCTAGTTCAAAATTATCTGCCCTTAAAAATGAGAATTAACCCATGTCATATACTGGTACAAATTCCCAATGTTGAATGTGACTGTGATGTGTATATAAAGTGTACCAATAAAGAATTCAATTTTTAAAAAAAGAATACTTGTATTTTCACTTAGGATTTCATGTTGCTTTTCTATCTACAGTCTGCTACAATTGTCTTCTTTTGTAAGTAATACCATTCTCTTATTCTGAATGTTTTTTTAGGATTAAAAATGTTTTTACGGGCTTTTCTCACTCATCAACTTGCTATCTAACTCTTTAGATCCACCTTCAGTATATTTTCTTCTATTATATCTTTGGTTATCAACACTATCTTTAGCTACGTTCTTTACATTAATCTATGGAATTTCTAGACTTTGCAACTTTTGTTTTTTAATTTCCAAGAATTCTTTCTTCCCTGGTTAATTCATATAATCACTGTTTCATTTTACACTGTAATCATTTTACAATGACTAATCTCTTAATTCTTTCTGGTGGTAGCCATTATAATTTCCTTTGAAGTTGGCCTCCCCTAAATTGTACTTTTTTCTCCTAGGATCTGTTGATCATTCATATTTTTACAGTGGGTCCTGGCAAATGTCCTGCTGCTCACTCGTATTCATAGGCAGGAGCTTGTGGGTCACCAGGGCACATGAAGAGGCTCTCTCTAAAGGAGCCTGTCCTTGGGAGAAGGCTGGCTGTGGCTCTGAGAAGGTAGATGGCTGCTCAGGAGTGTAGGTCTCTGGGCAGCTGCATGCCGCAGTCACAGTTCACTGCAGACCTGTCCTGCTTTCCACGCACAGTGCAGAGGCATGAGCTTTCTGGCCTGTTTTCCTTCCAGCATCAGCATCCACAGCAGGCCCTCTGCTACTTCCAGGTCTGCTCCCTTCCCTCCTTGGGCTCCTGCTGAGTGCAGAACCTGCTTTTTGTCTGGGCCCGGTGGCAGGGATCTTCCCGCAGATTCCCTTGGCCTTGGGGTCACAGTATATCCCTCTAAACCTGCTGCATGGAGTATGGGGCTCCCTGCCCACACTGCTCTGACCCAAAGCCAGCCCTGGACTCAGTTATCAGTAGAAAAGGCTATTATTTTGACAGTGGCTTTTTTCCTTTCTCCCAAGTGCATGGAGAAAATTGACATCAAGATCACCACATTCCTAGCAACCTAATGTGTGACACATGATCATCACTTCAAGCCTGTCAAGCCATGTCCAAGTACGGTGAATAACACGATCCTCCCCCGTCATCCTCCAATGCACCTTCAGTCCTGCTAATGCTGCTCACCAGCTGGAGTGAAGCCCTGGTGTGCTCACCTCCAGGCTCTCCCGCCCCTGGGAGAGGCAGACTCCTCCCTGAGGACACTCTTGTGCTCCCCTGCCCCCCAATCCACAGCGCATTAACCAGGGGTTGGCACACAGGAGTCTCAGTAATAATGGGACATGAATGACAGGCAGGCAAAACACTAAGGTATCCAAATCACTAAACTGATTGGGAGAAAAGAAAACAATACTGACACACAGATAGGCATTATAGTATGTGTTTGGAATGACTGCATTCTCAGCAACATGGAAGAAGTATCCAACTCACAAGAGTTCAGTGAGACAGCAGGGCACAAAAAATACAACAACCAGGAGCTTTCTCCCATGGTGCCACTCGATGATATAATAGACCCTCCATATTAGTCTCAAACACACCTGAAGCTGTAAATTACCACAAGAGATTAACGAGGCCTGTATGTGATCTAAAAAAGGGAAAACACTAACCTTTACTGAGAATTATAAAATAAATCTATACATTAAGGAAGAATTGTGTTCCAAGAAAAGAAACTCAACCTAGTAAGATGTCAGTTCCTGCATAATTAACAAATAGCTTAAAAGCAATTGTTGATTAAGATCAAAATAAGATTATTTGGATGTTATTCTGAAATTCATTTTTAAAAAGAGCAATAGTCAAGAAAAACTGAATGGCAAAAGAAAAATTAAACCACTTTACCAGATATAAATTGAATCAGGAGTCTAAGACAATGTGCTAAATCTAGGGGAGGTTAGACACTGGAGAAGGCAGGTCATCGTAAACCTGAAACAGGCAAAGCTACATAGGACAGAAATGGAACAGTCACGGGCACAGGAACACAGCCACCAGAAGGAAATGATTTGATCTTCCAATGGTGGAAACACACAGAATTAATAATGAAAGAAAACAGGTCGACACAGAGAGAAAGGACACCTGGAGTTTCCTGTCACACACAACGGACTCAAGCAAATTAAAGGTGAATTGCAAGTTAATTATATGAAAAAGAGAGGAGGTACCGATAATAAAACTAAAACCTAGACATATATGTATACTAATCTGATCTGGAATTAAAAGGTTTCTAAAGAGCTAAAAAAAGTGCAGACACAAAAGTATAAGACTTATGATCTGATTATGTATAACAAAAGAGAAAAAAATCTCCATACATCAATAAGACTATAATATTTTTAAAGCAATTAATTAGGGGAATGTCTGAAAAACATTATAAAATATTAATATTCTAAACATACAAGATGTTCAAGAAGTGCTCAGTGACAATGCAGGCAAAGAATACATGTTCATGGTGACAACACATAAATCATAACAGCACAAGATGCTCATCTTCACCACTGACTAAAGAGACCCAAATAGATGAAGTGCGCATGCACTATTTTTAAAATCAGATTAGCACAGCTAGTCTAAAAGCAGAACCATCGAGTGTGTAGGATGAAGTGGGTACCCACTGTATGTATGAATGGGTATTTTATAAACATCTTTCCAGAAGTCAGCTTATAACTATGCATCGAGAACCACAGGAATAGTTCTACTCATGACTGAGTCACTTCATGGACATTTACTCCATGGCAACAAGAGATGTTATGCACACAGGTGTAAGTACATGTATATTTGTGTCTATGTGAATGGCTGGTTACCATAAGGGAAGACAGTAGATTCAGTAGCATTTAGGTAAGAAAATTATTTTTTACAAAAGCGGGCATAAAGAGAAACAAACATCTCTAATTAGTATACAACCCCAATGAATCAAAATAAAATTCCCTCAAATAGCAGAATTCCAAAGGGTCGAAAGTGAAAAAAAAAGGTTAAGTAGGAAATTAAATTTTGGGGAAAAAAGATCTAAAATAACTATTATCTGTTCTTACCTAAAGGTGTATCACTTAAACATAGAATCAATTTATTTCAAATTCAATTTGCTGTGTTGGATGGAATTCCTCATGAGAGACTGATTTGTGCATGATTTTAAACAGGAAATTCAATTTTACCAATTTCATGGCATTTAAGGAAGTGACTGCCTCTTACAGGAGTGTCCCAACCCTGCCTTGGGCTCTCAAGCTGAGGAGTGGGCTGACCAATCAGCAGCTAGCTACTGCCTGAGGCCCCACCTATTCTTTCAGCACCCACTAACTGCCTCAGTTGATCAATGGAAGAGGCCACATCCCCAGCATTAACCAGGCTACAAGGTCCTTCCTCCCCAACAGTGGACTGTACTATTAATGCCCCTCCCAGTCCCTTGTGGAGACACCAAGAGCAGAGGGAAGCAACCAGGCTTTATTTTCAAGATTAACTTGGTTGCCACCATGCCTGCCTCACAAGTGCAAGATCCTGAGTTTGACTGCCAGTACTGGAAACAAAAAAAGTTTAAGTTAGTTGAAGTGGAAACACATCTTGTCAAACTGAAAGTCTGACCATGTAAAACAGATTTTAATTACATCCTAAACCTCTCCTACCCCCAGGACCAAGAGTCTTGCAGATACTAAAGCTTACTCCCTTGGGAGAGGTCTCTGACACACGCCCTTCCAGGGACTGTGTCTTTGCAATGCGTCCTTGAGGTTCAGGATAGTAGCTGGGGATACATGAGAAAATAAATGACTCCAATTTACCTTCCTACAAGGTATACACACTTCAAAACATCATGCTGCACATCATGAACATATACAATTTCAAAAGTTAAAAAAATAAATGAAACCATGTACCAGGGTTTCAGAATTTTGTCAGGAAATCTCCCTATTTTATTAATGATATTAGGGACTGAACTCAGGGCCTTCACAATGAGCTACAGCCCCAGCCCTTTCCTTATTTTATTTTTCTGTTTTGAGACAGGTTCTTGCTATGTTGCCTAGGATGGAACTTGGAATCCTTCTGCCACAGCCTTCCAGAGTACTAGGATTACAGACGTGTGCCACTAGGCTTGGCTATACAACTCAATAAATGTTTGCTGACTCTAGTGAATAAATGAATAGGTGGGAGGTAATCAGTCAGGAGGGAGGTGAAAAAGGAGCTGGCTGTAAGTGACTGTTATATTCAGGAACCCTGGAGGGCAGGGATTTCATGGCGCAGCACAAACAGCTAGCTCCCAGGAGGAAGGTGGGCGAAGCAGAGCAGCTTTGTTGGAGAAATAATGAGACTTCTGGAAGGGATTCCCAAGGCCAAAGCACTTCAGCCAGGTCTAAGTCTGGGCTCCACTCCCCGACAAAGAAACCCTCAGAGGGCAATGCCACACACGGTCGTTATGTAGGCTCCTAACCAAGAGTTAACAGGGACGGTGAATGGACAGCCACTGGTCAGAGCTCAGGGACCTCAACACACCATGCTCCACACTTTCTCTAGTCCTGCGTGTATAAACTATTCTTTCTAACAACGTCCTAACCAGGACTGATGCAGCTTAGCTTCCGAGATCACTCCCAAGACTGGGAGTGTTCAGAGTGCTATGGCTGTAGAGGGAAAGACCACTCTCCAGTCACATTAGAGGTGACAAATGACAGTTAAGATATAAAACTGACACTATTTAAATTGCACAGAGGTCACAGAGCTGTCTTTAAATCTTGCTCTAGGGAGTTTGCCCACTTTCGTACAGTTTCCAGAAACAGGCAAATTCTTGATACTTCAATAACTAATGCTTGTTTCTCTAAAGGCCTGTGGATACCCCAGCCATGAGTAAAACTTGCCTTTCTTCTGCCCCACTCTGGGAAAGCAAGATGCCTATGTGACTCAGAGCTCTGCCATTCGCTTGCTGGCATGCACAGGACCCGGAGATACAGAGGACGCATCAGTCACAGGAAGGACAAGACTCTGGACATTCATGGCTTGACGGGTATGGTCCCCCACCTGCACCATCTACTATCACTGCTGTACCGGACTCCTTGCGGATCCGCTGCCAGCTTACCTGAGTTTGGCGAGATGTGTAAACTGCTCATGTCCTTGGACAGGCCATTGGTTTTGGGACTGGAGATGGGCGCGCAGGCTGACGTGGCTCGGGGCGGCCTCTTCCCTGGGACTTTCACAGTGGTTCTCAGGAGGTCGATCTCTTTACCGTGAACATTCTGCATGTAATCCTGTTCAAAACGTTAAACACCCAGACAAATTACAAAGAGGACCTCCACAATCCAGGACACAGGTTCTATGAGATGTCATGGGCTGTGATCCTGTGACCCTTCCAACGTGGACAGCACTTTGGAAATGAGTTTTGTATCTTTATGGCGCGGGTGGTACCACCATTACATTTAAATATAGTTTTGTGACCATGTCCCAAACTAATCTGGGACTGGAAACATGTGGGCTTGTGACAGAAGCTTCCCTTGGGAGGGTTAGATAATACAGAATACACTCGACTTACAAACTCAATTCATTTCCAAGGGCTGGTCGTAACCCAAGGTGGTCAGTGAAGGCTCAGGCTCTTGTTCACAGCCTTCAAAGTCTCTCTCCTGTACACAGGCAGATCTCGGTGTCCTTGGAGAGACACTGGCCCAAGATTTCTTATGAACCCCACACAGGAGAAGATGCTGTCATGAGCCTTCCAGAACTTTAAGGATTAAATCTGTATCTGAGACCATCTGGAAGCACAAGCAGTGGGCTTTGGATAACTCAACACTCTGATCATAAGTTAAAACTAAAATGCTAGTTGTAGCCCAAGTTGTTCGCATGTCAGACTGGTCGTAACTCAAGGGTATGCTGTACGTGTATACACAAAAGCCTGCTTTTCAAGCTCTCACTTTTTACAGTTATTTATTTTATTCTTTATTTTTTTTCTAGTGCCAGCCATCAAGCTCAGGAATGTGAGCTTGCCAGACAAGCACGTACACCACTGAGCTGCATCCCCGGCCCCGAACTCTTGCTTTTCAGATGGCACATCAGAAGCAGGGCTTATCCTATGGGTCCTGTGTAATATTCCATGGGGTACAAATCCATGTCGTAGTAAGCTTCCCACCTGGGCTGGGAAAACCATTACACCTCTAGTTCAGGCTGAAGCTGTTGGTGGAATTCAGACACAACCACATACAAGGGTCAAGTGTGTAATTAACGACTGCATAAGGAGTGTGGCGTGGTACAGGAAATGTGGCAGATCTGGGGCAGGGGGGTGGGGGAATGTGGGAGAGCCGGAGGTTGAAGGCATGTGCACAGCCCCGGTTCCTGAGTGCTACATTTCTCCAAGCAGTTCACACACTGGAGTCACAAGCAGATGCCTTGTCTCCACCTGGAGACCAGTGACTCAGAGGAAGGAAGCCCAGGGAGGCAGGAACGCAGGTCTCCTAACGCAGCAGGGAGCAAAACAATCCCTGAGAACTGTCTGATGGCGGGGAAAAGTGGAAGATGAAAGCAACAGGTCCAGGTGCCCAGGGTAGACACTTCCAAAACCATGAACCACAGTAAACCTTTCTTACTTTTTTTTTTAGGTTTTTTGAGACAGGGTCTCGCTTTGTAGTTCAGGCTGGCTCTGAGCTCAGCCTCAAACTCATTGCAGCAATCCTCCTGCCTCTGCCTCCCAAGTGCTGGGATGACAGGCGTGAGCCACCACGCCCGCCCGGCACTGTGGTATGTGGTACTGGTTGCTGCTGGGCGTGAGTCTCCACACCCAGTACAGGTATGTGGTTACCGGGGATCGAACCCGGGTCCTTGCGCTTGTAAGACAGGCGCCGGAACCATTGAGCTAAATCCCCGGCCCCTCTTTCTCACTTATTATGTTGATTTCTTCAGGTACATTTCAGGTTATAGTTATAGAACGCTGACTAATACAGCAGCTGGGAGTCAGACTGAGCTCAGTTAATCCTGAGTTATGAACCCTTCAAAGTATCATCTTTATTATTTTTTTTTGACCCTTCTTGCTTATAGACACAATGTTATGCATGCTACTCAAATTAACTAATATAACATGAGACAAAGGGATATATTCTAAATCACTCTTCGGGTAAAGAATATTTCAAAGGCTCTAGGACTAAGCAGGAAGTAGGAACAAGTCTATTTTTCTTGGCAGATTCTTTTTTTTTTTTTTCCAGGTTTTTTGAGACAGGGTCTCGCTTTGTGGTTCAGGCTGGCCCTGAGCTCAGCCTCAAACTCACATCACAGCAATCCTCCTGCCTCTGCCTCCCAAGTGCTGGGAAGACAGGCGTGAGCCACCACGCCCGGCACTGTGGTATGTGGTACTGGTTGCTGCTGAGGTGAGTCTCCACACCCAGTACTGGTATGTGGTTACCGGGGATCGAACCCGGGTCCCTGAGTTTGTAAGACAGGCGCCGGAACCACTGAGCTATATCCCTGGCCCTTGGCAGATTCTTAACAGATTTCTTTGAGATTCTAAAACCCAGAAGTGTGCATTTGTTGTAGATGATTAAGGTGAGCGAGATGCCAGGTGTAAGGGACCCAGGCAGGTGGGGAAGGCAGAGAGGCAAACTGAGGCAGAGAACTAGATGTAAGCTGAGGATAAAGGCTGGACGGCCCAGTCTGCCATATGAGGAAAGCCGGACAGTTTACTGAGAGAGCTATAGGGAAACAGGCACGGAGGCTAAGTGTAGGCTCCACTGGCTTCCAGGAAACAACCTGGCCATCTTTTAACTTAACACAGGACAATTTTCAGGTTGCCACAGGTGAAGGGGTTGGAAGAAGTTTTTTGTCATTGACTTTCAGGACCTTTGCTGACAGTAAGAATGGCACAATAGGATTCCCAGGGCTAGGCTTGCAATTCAGCGGAAAAGTCCACAAGCGTGTTCCGGGAAGAGCCGCACTACATGGGGCGTGTGGTGCAGGTAGAAGCAAAAGTTCAGGTCTCACCTCAGCCCAGCATTGAGGGGGGTGTGCTGGACCATAGGCAAGTGAAGTGGGGTCCATCAGCGGAGCAAGGTGGGGAGAGACCTGGCAAGGCGAGGGCACAGCCGTGTGGGAGACGGGGAAATACAGCACTGGGAGGTCACCAAGCACTGTGTTGGAAGAAAGGGCCCAGGGCCTTGGAGACTTCCTGAGGACAAATGCCAAAGAGCTAAGTCGGTGTTGAACAGAAACTCAAAGACCACAGTCAGAATAAGGAAGAGGAATAAGAGAGGAGGAGCCACTGGGGAGAAGAGACTGGCTCATACCCATCAGAGGCCCACAGCTAGCATCCCTATGTCCCTGTGTCCACAGGCTGAGCTGGTGGGGCAGGCCACCACCATGGAGCAAGTCCAAGGAAGTGGACGGTCATCTGTGGGCTGACAAGACAGCAAATGTGATGGAGACTCAGCACCCACGACAAGATAGATGTCTGTCTCCCCAAAATGGAATCACGCAGGAAAGACTGAGTTTGGGAGGATGGGCACTAAAGACGGGAAAGAAGCAATCGCTATCCCAGACTGCAGGGTCAGAGCGGGTGGAGAAATGCAGGGACACTCACGACCGAGCTCAGCACGGGGACAGCGCCTGAACACCACGGCAGGGAGGAACGGGAACTTCAGCTGGTGCGGGCTATGTAAAGGAAAGGCTGCTCTTCAGCATCTTTGATTTACTTCCATTAATAATCCATCCAAAATATCCAACCCCGTGTTTCAAACCCCAAGTTAATGCTTGTAAATAATGAATCCCTCCTTGCACAGTTATTCTTTTAAAAATATCAACTTGCTATAACTTTCTCCTTTAATGCCAATTCTTAACAAATTAAAATACAATAACAGGAGTGTAATTGAGCATTTATTGCTTATGAGTTCTAAAATGAGGCTAATAAGAGAGTGACTAAGCCTCAGCGTGGGCTCTTTTAATAGGCACGTTTTAACATACAATAACCAGGATATTTTATTTAAAATTATTATAGAAATGTACTGAGTGTCTGCTCTCTGGATCTCAACACGCCAAGGGAAGACATTTATCTTGCACTCAGCATGGGTTAGGGGATCTGTTTTCTTGCCGAATTAGGCGCTGAAACTTCAGAAGAACTGCCTCTAAAAAGCTAGAATATCAATTTGGCACTATATTTCCGGCCACTGGAAAAAAAATGCTAAAAGCTTACAAAATGCGATTCCCAAGGCATAAAAGCCCTCCGACCTGGCGCTTCACAGGCACATGGAATAGGAAGACGCGTAGCCCGTGGCTTCCAGTTCTCCCAAGAGAAACTGCACAGAGTGGTCTGTTTTGGAAAGGACTCGTCCTTTTCATCTCTCTCTGGCTTGGCATCAAGAAATGAAAGCTGCAGCCACTAAACAATGTCGGATCCTCAGAAGCAGAATGTGTGGACCTGGGATGGGTCTGAGGTAGGGACCTCCCCGGGTAAAAGAAAGACAGCAAGCTTGATTTTGATATGCAAATGCTACAGATACTACCCTTCTCAGTGTTAGTTGTAGAAAATGCTGATCGAAGATAAAAGAGGAAAAAACCCTTTAACAAGGCATGAGGGTAATTCAAAGCCAAGTACTTTTAAACAGCACTTAACAAGTCCCTGGGGCCCACTCAAGAGCCAGGCCCCCCAGAGGTGCTATCTCCTGCCCCTCAACAGCTTGAAAAAGTAGTAATTGCAAACGTATTTGCATTTTTCTTCTCAAGTTGTCCATGCTCATCATGTGGATTATTTTTTCCAAGCAGGCACCAGAGCAAAGGGACCTGTTCCGAACGCGCCAACAGCTCGGTAACCGCGCCTCCCTGTCCCCCTGCACCCCGGCTCCTGCACCTTTGCCATCCCTTGTTTTTTACATTTCGCTCCTAATTATGTTGCATCTATTGCCGTACACTTAATTAGCTGCATTAATGTGATTTCTTTTCACATAGTCAAGCAATTAAGAGCTATGATTGAGTTTCATTCAATTAGCCTCAACAAACATGCTAATTGATGTCCCAGATGCAAATGAGGTGCAATGAGAGAAACCTGCTAGCAATTGAGCGCCGTGTCAGAGACCCAGGGCTTTCAGCTTGCTGACAGAAGCACAGCTTAACGCAGCTCCCGCCTTCTGCGGGCTGCCTTAGGAGAGGGACAGGCAGCCATTAGCGCTATGCGGTACCAGCGCATCCTGATGCAGGAAATTAATTCATTCGCTGCTGTACAGCGCTGTCCCGGAACTTCACAGTTACGGGGTTCCCACGACTGGGAGGTTATCAAGTGGGTAACACTCTCCTCCAGCAAGAAGAGGGTGCAGAGTCCTCATCAATGTCTGCTATGAGGTTACTGAAAAACGAACAATTCTCCCCAAAACTGCAGAGCAACTGCGGCCACCCCAGAGCTCTCTGGGTGCATGATGGCCTGGATGGATCTCAGTAAGTGAGGAGTTCATCTTCGTCAGCTCTGGGGCATCTGGCACTGGAGTTAAGCTCCAAATACAGCCATCCATCAATAGTCCCTAAAAATACTCTGACTATATTGATTCGCACAGCCTTGCGTCCAGAGGTTACGTTTGGCTGTCTGGTGAAAGATGGTCTGCTGATGTGTTTGTAGGGGGACCAAAAGCCGTTTACAGGATCATCAAGCTAAACTGAAATGCACTGATTATATGATTGGCATCTCAAAATTCTATCTTCAGAAAAATGTAGACGGCTTTGGCAATTGCAGCTCATAAACTCTGCTCTTCAAATGATAATGTAATGAACACGCTCCATTTTTACAGATACTGAACTTTCAAAAAGAATCAAGAGCTTGCTTTCTTTCCTTTTTTATTTTTATTTTTTTCAGCAGTAAAGGGATGAGTCTGGGGCATTCTGTCACTGAGCTACATTTCTATCCCTTTTTACATATATTATTTTGAGACAGGTTTCCACTAATTTGCTCAGGCAGGACTGAACTCAGATTCCTCCTGACACAGCCTCGAGTGCCAGGATTTATGATTAAATGATACACAAAATATAAAAGACTTTGTGCCAATTTGGTTATCCAAATACATTCTGCTTTCTAATACGTTTGCTAACTTTAATATTTATATAAATATATGATGTGTTATGTTAGATAACTCTTCAGACATGTTATAATTTATGTTTTGCCATAGCTAATCTGAGTTTTTCATTTCTTCATAATTTAATTTAGCAATCTTCAAAGCAGGACTGTCAACATTATATTAAGAGATTAATGAAGTAAAAATCATTTTCAAAACCATCCCTAGACATTACTGACCTTTACAGTACTATTTTAAATTTTACTTTGACAGTAAAAAAGTACGAGGCACAGCAGGAATACTGATGCCCCAGCAGGAATCAACGTGGACCCAAATTAACCCTAGTCATCTCTGCATTATTCATCATATGTTTTCTAAGTAAAAACAAACTGAAACAGTTGCACTGAAACCTGTTCTTAATAAGCAACAACGAAAGCTACCTCTGATTTTCAAAATTTCAGCCCTTGAACGCATGTCTTTTTAATTTTGTGAATGCCCAACACAAGAAGTGTGCAGGACACCTTTCTTGTGGGGATTGGAGGCTGAAAGCAAGCTGCCCAGGTGCATGCTGGGAATGTTTGAGTTGCCAGCTCAACTATCCACTTTCTATCACTTAAATGAATCACCAAGCTACCCACAGACTTACTGGGAGTAACTGGTAAATATCTTTTCGAAAGATGAACAAAGTGAGCCCTAGAAAGATTAGAGCTGACAGTTTCATTAGCCAGTGAGGAAATTTGAGCTTTGTCACAAGAATGAGAATTTTATAAACTTGGATGTTTTGTAACTATGGCTCTGACATATTTCAAATACATAGCAATTTTCCTGACAAGACTGGTGGTGACGTAAATGAATGCAGTATTTGGATATTATATGATACAAAGTGCTTCCATGTGAAAATCTGCACAGTTCATTTAAAAATTTTGTTTTTGGAAGTGGCCTATGCATGATGTCACATGCTTGGACACACATAACTATGCACGCACGGGGAAAATATGCAGGGAAGTGCAAAGTGCAAACCAGTTCACTGGACTTTAATACAGAATACAGGGAAAAATGCAGTGATGTAGTTTCAGAGTCCACAGTGCATTACGACGCTTTCAGACACATGCTGGGCTTTGAAAGAGAATGCAAGAGGAATAGCCACAATTTTCTAAATGGCTACTGAAATACTTCTCCTTCTTCCACTCTGTAGATCTGTGTATGTAGAGATTTTCTTCACACACTTGAACCAGAACAACATACTGTAACAGATTCAAGCAGATATGAGGATCTAGTGCCCACTGTAAGCTTGGTATCAAACAGATCTAAAACATGTAAAATAATACAAATGTTGCCATTTGTATTATTTTTCTTTTGCTTTGGAAGGCACACTTAGCATAAAATATGCAAATTCACATATAGTAGGTGGCCTATTGTGTTAAATGAATTATATCAGTATTGTAAATTTTGCTCGGTTTGAATTTCTAACATGATAAACACCACAGCTCAAACCCCATAAGCAAAAGCTCCTTGAGGCTCTTCTATCATGATGAAGAAGGTGGAGGTGGCTGAGCCCAGAAGGCTCGGGAAACAGAAAGCTGGGTTAACATTCGGACACCTGCCAGTGGCCGAGGGCGCGACTTGATGCACACGGCTGGGTCCTTGCAAAGACAATGTACATGCATTTCACATTTGTTTGTCTTCTCCTGGAGGGGAAAAAAACAACTCATTATTCTCCATTTTCATTACATTTCACAAGTGTCTGGGCTCAACAAGGAAGGAGTAGTTCATTAATTTTTATTTTTAAAAAGTTTCACTTTTGGGCTAAAAAAAAGTCCATACGAGAAGCCATTGTTAGATGTGCTGCTATTTCTAAATGCCATTTAATATTATTTTCAAAGGAAACTAATCCAGAAAGACATATATAGTACCATCCATTCAAAGAGATCAAGCAAATGTTCGAGTCTCAGATGAATGAATAATAAACAATAGCCTCATACATAGTCACAGGTACAGAGGAAAGTCACCCTCTTAAAAATACCATGAAAATATTGTAAAACTACGAAGAATCTTCTGGCCACGTCCTTTCAGATCACATAACTCAAAAAAGACAATTTCTCCTTCTCTCCAAAGGATCCCAGACACAATAGCAAGGTAGGAGGCAGCTTCAAAGAGAAAAAAATTCTATGAGAAATAATTTTGTTTCCTAAGACAGCCAACGGAATTTTAGTGCTGCACTTTCAGAAATGCCTTCTGGAGACAAATGCTTGGCAGTGCACGTGGACGTGACCTGTGGCCGTTGTGGGAAGGGACCTGGGAGAGTGGGTGTCTACCGACGACTGAGGTGAAGGCCACTGTTAGGAGACTTTGTTCTGCACTTAATAAATGCTTTATTGGCTCTGGGAAATTATGTCACACGTGATAAAAGAGCTGGTTGGTGACACATTGCTGGGGCTCAGTGGCGGCTGTTCTCACATACCACGGAGACCTCTCCACTTCAGTGAGAGCAAATCTCCCTGGTCTGTGGGCTGCTATGGCTGGCATCCAGTATTTGTGGGTTACAGTCCAACATCAGCCCAGGGGGATAGGTTATCATCATATAAATCAAAATAGCAGAAAATTCCAAATTGAATTATGAATATACCTTGTGCTCCTTGATTGTATCTGTCTGGATTGACCTACTAGACTGAGCTTCACACTGCAAGAAGGAATTTTCTCATTTTAGGTTAAATTGAATATTACCAGTTGTAACCCATGCGTGCTCAGACTTGGTCTGTACAAATGACTGTACTGGATATGGGAATGGCTGTTCGACTCTGCAGTCACCATGGAATTCTGCCAAAGGCAGACACAGTAAAATTCCACCACGATGAACTCCTAGGAGCCAGCTCTGTTCTTGTGGCCACCTAAGTCTACACGTTGTATTTAAATATGGCTTGCAACAGCTACATCAGCGAGTTATATAGAAACATTCACCCTGGTGATATCAGACCAGGATATCTTGAAACCTTAAATTGTGTAGGATAAATTTGCTGGGAAACAGTACTGAAACAAACAGTAGACTTTTAAGACAGCTGGGTGCACACTCTGCCATGGGGTGTGGGGGGGGCACTAATGACTGCTACACTGGTCTCCTGCCATTTGATCTAAAGGGGCACAAAAACTCCCACTCTTGTTTTGGCCCATCACAAATTTTAAACACAGTAGAGCCTCAAGTCACGACTGGCCATCATATGAACAGCTTGGTTTAATTAGATTAATGAAAGATTCATCTGCCTCTTGTTAGCTACAGAGTGCGCCCAGGTGAACATCTAGAGCTCAGCTGTACTGACTTTGTTACACCAGCCCTTGGGAACTGTGTTTGTAAATTTAGGGTACAAAGGACTTTAAATTTTTAAACTTCCAAATAACACGTAAGAAGTCTCTATTTATTTCCATGTACTGCTTTTACAAAAGTTATTCTGTCTTGCTAGCTCTACTGGCTGCCAAATCAGTGTATAGCAACTTATATCAGATTCCATCCAAGCCAACAGCAGTTCACTGATTACCATAATCCTCTAATTTCCGAAGCTGAAGATGGCTTCGGAAGAGGATCCTGGGCTTCCTCCTGGTTAAAACAGAAGCTTCTAAGCCAGGGAACGTGGGACTTAAGGGGACATCTGTAAAGTATGCTGGGTCCCTGTCTTAAAACATAGGGATAACAATAGTCCCTGCCTAAAGGATTGCCGTGAAGATCAACTGAGATTGTACATAAAGTGCTTCAAGAAATAACAAGGCCTTCAATAAATATCAGCTCTATTACTGGTCTTGTCCAATAAAAACACAAACTATTTTCTCTCTGACTTTACATGGCTATTTCCTGGGCTCATGGCGTTGCTCCCAACTTGAGGTAGCGACTGAGACACGGTAAGCCACAGGGGTGACCTTCGAAGCATGTCTGCACCGTGCAGCACAGGGAAAAAAGGACCACCCTCTGCAAATGCACTGATATTTTCTACTTTTCCTTCCCTCCCTTTCTTTTTTCTTTCCTTTTCTTTTTCTTTCTTCTTTTTTTTTTTTTTTGTTGGGAGGCCTGTATGTGGTAGTCAGACATTTTTATTGCAAAATGCCGTCTGGAAAAGATGCAAAACAAAATTGCTAAAATGCAAAGGGAGAAAAACTAAAGGGGGAAAAACAAAAGGCCCCCTTCCCTTTGCTTATTGAGTTCAAAGGCATAACATGCAGCACCCTGCAGCAAATGGGAAGCTACACTAATTTTAAAGCCATAAAACGCTATCAAGTGCCCTGCGGGGCAGGACTACTCTGAAGCTAGTGGCACCTAAATAAGACATGGTTCATTTACTTCGCAGCTTAGCCTAATGTAATCATCAGCGGATTCTTAGCCTAGAGTTGTAACAGGCAAATAGCCGCTGCAGAGGCGGCCCTCCCAGCCACTGAGGGGGCTGCTGCTAGATTGCTGTTGATTAGAAAATTTTTCAGTTTTGACAAGCACTTAATGAACATAAATCGCACCGTGATTGGTTTCCATTTGGGGCCACAGGCACACCTGAGAAGAAACTGGCTCGCCAGTCCTGCCTCTCCCTACCTTGCAAGACCCTTGCAACAAGCTGGCAATCAGGTTATGAGCCATAGAAGAAAATATTTATAAAATATAGTAATGAAATTCAATTTCTTAAGAGAAGTGAAAGAACATTTCCTCACTACCCCCCACGGCCATCCTCGCCCACAGAGAACTCCATGGTGACTCACTGTCACAGGGGAAAACAGAAGGTTTTGATTTATTTACCTTTTGCAAGAATTTCTGGCCACAATTTGTAACACTAAAAGGCTGGCACTGGGGAACAAGATGAGACAAATTGGGTACAAAGGATAGCCAGGACCACAGGAAGTGTCGTGCTGGGTACTGATGCGAGGGCATGTCGCAGACCCGGCTGCAGCCTGGAGATTCAGACCCATGGCCGTGCTGTCAAGTGCGTGTTCTACAGGTCACACAGGCTCCACATCTTCATTTTACTCAGAAAAGCAAGAAGGTTCCCAACGCAGAAAACTGGTAGGGTCCCGACTCTCACAGAAATACAAAGACTTTATCTTTGGGGTACACATTTTGGCCTTTTAATGTAAAATCCATTTTAAGCACTCTGTAGACCCAGGGGCCATAAGATATAAAACAAGGGTTCCTTGGGGAAAAACTAAGACTTGGGACAAAGCAAATGAACTTTTTTGTGAGTGTATGCACTAGGAATGAGCTCTTCAGTACTGTATTTACTTTTCCTCTCCAAAGTTAAGAGATATTCCTTGAAAATCTTTATGCTATGATGACAGCACCATTCTAGGGGTTTGGAAATGTTGGGGAAACAGTTTAACTGCCTCAAATGAGTTGGATGAATGACAAAAGTATTTCCTAGGTTACCCAATAGAAAGACAGGAAGTGCTTTCAACACAAAGACAGGAAGTGTGTCCCAGATTCCAGAAGAGCCCACAGACCACGTGGTTGCTGGGTGGGCATCACTATACTGTGTGGATTTTGCCCATCACTCACGGTTCTAAACCTCTACAACTTAGTATATTTCTGAATGGGCCCTGAGCATATTCTACTGTTTTACCCCAATCAGGGCCCCGGTAAGACTAAGCAGATTTAATATCCATCCAACCTCGACTATTCTACCATGGTATAGATTTTAATTTAAAATCTCAAGCTCCAAGGACATATCCATACACTCATGTCCACTGCAGTATCACTCACACAGCCAAGAGAGGGAGGCATCCCACTGCCCACCCGAGAATGAGTGGACACGCGAACTGTAGTCCACCCAGAGTGGGATATTACTGTGCAGCCACAGGAAGAAAAACTTCGACGTGCGCTACGCCATGGATGACCTGGGAGATGCTATACACAGTGACACAAGCCATCACACATGGCTCAGTTCCACTGACATGAGGTTGCTGCAGGGGTCAACGTGTAGAGACAGAAAGTGGAATGGGTCTGGGGGAGACTGAAAGGGAATTAGATTTTAATGGGTGCAGAGTTTCTGTCTTGCAGAACAAAAACATTCCACAAGTTGGCTCCAGAGTGTGAGTGTGCGCACAGCACCACTGCGCCGTTATTTAGGGAAAACAGCACATATTGTTCTGTATTTTATTATGATTAAAAATCAAAAACAAATATATCCCTCAAGCTCCTTTCCCACCACAAATCCTTTGCTCACTGGAAGCCAATGGAGCCGGGATTATGGCGAAGACATTTTTCTATCGCTTAAAAGCATCACAGGGTACACTCTTCATGCATGGCTTCAAGAACTCCAGTCCTACAGACTGGAGGCCAGACCAAGAATGTCTCCACCCACCCACCCACCTATCCATCCAGTCAGTGCTAAATGCTAGCAATCTATTGGTACAGGACCCACAAGGGCTCTGGTGCAAGGAGCTCCCAACCTTGTAGAAAATCGAGTCTTTAAGAAAACTCAGAGATGTGAGCCCAAGCAGGCCTAGTGGAGGACACTTCCAAGAAGAGGGAACACTCAAAACTAGGTTGGAAAGACAAGTAGGAGTTAGTCTGGAAAGAAGTGGGGCAGGAAGGAACATTCCTGGCAACTGCATTTGCAAAGACCTTGAACCCACAGAACACAGCAAGTGCAAGAAACTCACAGAAAACTCAGAGTTCTGGGGAGAGCTAAAGGGTGGCAGGAAATGCAGGCTGAGGACAGCGGCCCGTTACGCCACATCAGAGAGCAAGGACAGCATTCCAGGGGAATGGGAATTCTCGCCATCACTGGAACATTCAAAAGCAGCACATGGAGGGAAATAAAATGGAAACGTGAGCGAAGTCCAAGTGACAGTGAACAGCTAGAGAACTGCTGCTGCTCTCCGTATAGCAGACACCATCGAGAGCTTTACGGCAGCATGACCTTCACGTAGAACCAAGCAGGGATGCTGCTCTCTAAGTCAGGGGCCCCGAGCGAGCTCTGGAAACTCCGAGTGTCCCTTCTGAAGCCATCCTGGATGAATCCCCTGCACGCAGAAGGGGAAGGCCGAGGCAAGGCTGCAGGGAGCAGGGCCAGCTGAGCAACCCGGGTGAGGCAGGCCCTGGAAGGGGAGAGGACGAGCACACACACACTGGGGTTCCGGCCTTCCTACAGCACCGTGCAGAACCTGTGAACCACAGCTGCAGGTGCTGGCCCAGGGCACCTCCAACCTGTACGCCAGACAGACTGGCCAGGAGAGACGTTGGGACAAGGCCTGGAGAACCGGAGAGGGGAGGAAGGAGAGCCACAGTGGAGGCTGCAGGGAAGTTTGAGAAGTCACAGAGATCCTGTCCACCTCAGCTTCATGAAATGAAGCTGTGCCCAGAACCCCACGTGCACTTGAGTGGCCCCATGTGCACGTTCGGTTTATTTTCACACCAACTATCTGTTGGAAACCACCTCAAGGCCTATCGTGGTATGTTTATTCTGTCATTGTAACAAGTACCTGAGACAAATCAACTTAAGAAGACAAAAGGTCAGAGGTTTCATGGGTGCCTGTGGCCAGGCAGAAGATCACATGGAAGGTGAAATAGCTCACCTCATGGAGTCTGGGTACCAGGAAGGACAAGAGGCTAGGGTGTCCACATGCCCTTCAAGACTTGCCCCCAGTGACCAACTTTCTCCTGCCTCCTAAATGCCCCTTTCTCCTTCCTCCAGTACCCTGGAGTAGAGACTCAGCTTTTAAACATGAGTAGAGGAGAAATGCAAAGTCTACAGAGTAGGAAGAGGCAGAGCCTCCTCTGTGACCCATACACCACTGGCCGGTGACCAGTTCTCCCTGAGGACGGACTTGTGTGAAAACCTGAGTTTCTGGGGAAACAGTGGATCCTGCAGACTCATGGACAAGGATGAAGCCTCGGTAAGAGCCGGCAAACTTCAGGTTCTTTCTGCTCCCCTAGAGCTGCCTCTGGTCTCTCTCAGATACTCTTGTAGAAATACCATTATAATTGCTCTCTCATTATGAACCTGCTCCCAATATGCAACTGAAATAGGCAGTTTAGATGAGAATGGAAATGTGGGGTTGTCACTTTCAAGTTCTTGGTCCTTCGCCTTATCTATATGATATCCTAATTTACTTGTAAGTGGAATTTTGGAGGCCTGCTGGTGTTTTTAGATAGCATTTCTGTAATCTTGTGTGTTCTCTCCCCATCTCCCCTAGGTAGATCCACAAGTGAGGGAGCCAAGTTGTGCAGTGTAGTGAAGGCCACGGTTCCCAATCTCGCAGGAGTCCTCAAGGCAGGAACAAGACCATCAACGGTGAGGTCAGGCCCGCCAGCCATCTGGTAGCAGATGCGTTTGAGGCAACATGGCTCCTAAGAATGATAATGCCCACCTGCCAGGCAAGTCAGGCCCTGAGCAGACAGCGGGGCACATGGCATAGGCCTGGGTTCCATCTGGTGGCGTAGGCGGATATGGTGGAAGAAAGGCCATGAACAGCACACCTGTGGTACAGGTTCGGTACCAGGCTACAAATGCATAGTGTCCGGCTGGGAAGGGACAGAGGAGGGCAGGGACAGATAGCTTCAGGTACTGGCTCACAGAAGGGGAATTATTAAAAGACAGTGAAAGACACTCCCTGCAGCGCGTGTCCCACACACCACGTGTGACTCGCTCCTCCTGTCTTCTCGGGGCTTCCAGTCACCTCAAATCTGGGAGTCCCAGCTTTGAATCCACCCTCTTGTCACAGCCACAGGAGCCTCTCTGACCTCTGCAGTATTCTGAGGTAAGGAAGGGTCTCAATGCTCCCCACTGGAAGCCGGAGGCCACTGTCAGCCAATTCAGGAGTGGGTGCAGATGCCGGGCATGGGCTCATGGCGCCCCCTCCAGCCTCAGCTCAAACGCCCCATTTGATGTGAGGACTGTGTGAACTGCAGTGGCAATTACCAGCGGTGAGGACTGTGGGATAGCTGTGCTCCCAGCACAAGTCTGGCTTTTCTTCCCTCCTGTGATTTCTTTGCAGGAGAACATCTACTTAGAAATCATCTCCTGTCTTTCTGTTGTTTTATAATCAATTCAGAAGTGGATTTTCCATCTGATTCTGCAACGAGAAACTACTGAAATCTAAATTCTGATGACGAATTAGAATGTGAGTCTGACTCTGTTGTTAACTTGATTAAAAACAAACCAAGTACACAGGACCCGAGGCTTTGCATGTGGCAGAAGAGTTTACGTCTTGGAGTTAGAGGTGGATCTGTCTAGTAACAAGTGTCCTTTAGGGGGAAAGTTCCAGCTTATATGTCAGGGAGAAAAGGCAAAACTCTGGCTGCTTTCAGTCTGGGCAACAGGCAAGAGAGGAAACTTGTCTAAGATATTTTTGCTTTGTTCTGTTTTTTTTGAGACAGGGTCTCTTTTGAGTTCAGGCTGGCCCTGAGCTCACTATGTAGCCCAGTAAGCTTCAAACTCACAGCAATCCTCCTGTCTCTGCCTCCCGAGTGCTGGGATTACAGGCGTGAGCCACCACACCCGGCGCTGTGGTATGTGGTACTGATTGCTGCTGAGAGAGAGTCTCCATGCCTGGCATTGTTGTATGTGATTACCAGGGATCGAATCTGGGCCCTTGCACTTGCAAGACAGGTGCCAGAACCACTAAACTAAATCCACAGCCCTTTAATTTATTTTTTTTTAAGACAGAGTCTCATTACGTGGTTCAGGCTGGCCTCAAACTCGTCGGCCCACTTGCCTCGGCCTCCCTGGTGCTGGGATGACAGGCGCGCACCCACATGGCTATCTAAGGGGATTTCTAACATCTGAGTAGCCCGTGCACATGTTACCCAGGTGGGCCCAAAGTGGGGGCTCTTCACAGCTGCTCAGGTCCTAAGGAGGAAACCCCAAGATCCAGGGCCAGAACTGGCACAAGCCTTCATGGGCAGGGCCTTCTGTGCTTGGCCCTCCCCTGTGGCTGCCAAGCTCACTCTTACAGGCCCACTTAGGCCTCTGACTGGAGTTATAGTCATGTGCCCAATGGCTGCTCCCCGACAGGGAAGATGAATCGGTGGCTCCGCTGAACTGTGAAGCCCTGAGGTCCAAGTTCTTTCTCATTATCCCTCCATTTTCTATCATGGTGGCCCTCAGGCTCGTATTCAAGTCCACAAAAACGGAATCTGAGATCCCAGAGCAGGCTGCCCTCTGCCAACTCCAACTATGAGCCAGCGACGTGTCTTCGAAGCACGAGATACTCATATGTATCTCCCCCAGGAAAGCTGAGCAGGTAGAGCCTTGGAAGGTCTTGGAGATATATGATTTTTCAGAGCAACAAAAATGGGAAAGCACCAAGCTGCAGGAGCCAACACACCGCTTTTTATGACTTCAGTTTTATTAAATGCTCGGGACCATCTGTGCAAGAAAGGGACAAGTTAAAGTGGTCAGTCCTAGAGCATGGGGGGCCACCTCGTCCCTGCCTGCTGGAGACCCCACAGTCCGAGCATGCCATGTCCTAGACCCCAGGTGCTTTCTCTCCGGGGTAAACCAGGGCAGCTGGTCTCCCTGCGGAAGTGGCTGCAGTCTCACTCTGGTTGGATTTCTCAACTGTTCTCTAAACTGACTTCTCGGGTTCATTTACTTTAATAACAACATCCTGAGAAAGACATCAAGATGAGTCAACGGGATGGGGCTTTTCTGGCCCAGCCTTGGTCCCAGCAGGTAACTGGTTCTACGAGACAGCTTTCATCTCGGAACAGGTTCTTCCTCAGAAGTCCAACTAACTCCGTAAGCTTGAGTTTGTTAAGTTTTTGGTGAAAATTTCAGAGTTCCACACTCTTAAGAGTCTGAAGTGACCTAGAAAAAATGCGATCCAACTTCCAATCTGGTGAATGAGTTCTTCCTCCAGGTTTCTAGAAGAGAAACCCAGGGCATGGGTTCTGGAAGCTGGGCGCAAAGGCTCCCATTTGTGGCCAGGCCAGGCAGCCCAGGCCTTCGTGATGCAGCTGTTGACATGCTGTGTCCCTACTCTGAGCACTGTCTTCGCCATTCTTGGACTCCCATTCCGCTGGACCCTGTGACCACAGTGGCACCTGGTCGGGCAAGCACTGGTCTTTAGGGGCATCTGGAGCTCAAGTGCACCACCACTTCTTCCCAGGGCTTGTGCTTTGTGGAAGGCAGCCACTGCCAAGCCCTAGGCCTTGGGGAAAACAGAAGAGGTGGCAGGGTGATGGGGAGGACGCATGACCCAGGTGGCAAATCTGCAAAGCACAGGGACCACTAAGAAGCCTCCGGGAAGTATGCCGCTTCTTGGTTGGTTGCATACCGTTCACTCTTCCTGATTTCAAGGGAGCTGTCGCTTCCCCAGAGCTGCCGCCACAGGCTGCTCCGCATCACAGCTGGTACGCACTAGGCTTTTCTCCAACAGCAAACAAGGCTGAGAAACGTTTCCTTCCTTGTCTTCTATAAGGAGGGCAGGGAGGACACAGCTGAATCCCAGACTCAGGACATGACAGAGAGGCTGAGCCACCGGAAAAGGATGCTATGGTCTTTTAGATCATCTCTGCCAGATCTGAGGTTGGAGCTTGAGGTTCAAACACTGAGTGATGCTTTAGGAGATGGTGCCATAGAATTGGGCTACTGGGGCCTCAGACAGCAAATGTAGCAGTAAAAAGGATGATAAAGAAAGAGGAACTGGAGACAATAGTCGGTGAGAAGTGAGCTGCTGGGCCCTGCCCGGCACAGGTCCTTGGTCCTGCTGTACTCTTCTGCCTGTACGAACTGGCCAAGTTCCTGAGTGCTGGGTGAAGCATCACTGTTTACCCAGCTGCTGAGCCTTTCCAATACACAGGAGCTCTCCAGCCTAAAGCCACCACCCTTGGGTGCCACCATGCCAGGGACCCCCAGTTTCACGGCTGGATGCTCATTTCTGAGCCACGCTGCGCACACCATGCAATCTACTGACATCCCAGGAACTCAGAGTACAGCAGGGCCACACTCTGGATGTCTGTTTTGCCATGAGGCTGGATTCCCTTTCTGCCATATTGATGTGTGAAAAATAAATGTCTGAGGTTAAAGCTTAGGGTTTGTGCCCAGAGGATGCCATCTTTTACATAAACACTTCCATGGATAGCTGCATAACAAGCCAGCAGCGTCTGCCTACCAATGGGCTTCCTACACTAACCTCCTCCAGGCGTTCCTTCGCTCAGAGCCTCCAGGGAACACATCTCCAAAGCCTCACGGGAGTGCTCGGCACATGTCCAAAACGGTCCAAACTGGTTGGACTCGGGATCCCTGCTGCAGTGGCCTCCTTCTCAAACAGGAACACGAGGACACTGGCATTGTGAGGGATGGATGACAGGGAAGGAGGTGACAGGGAAGGTGGCACAGAGTGTGGCTTCTGGTGGCAGTGTTACCCCAGAGTCCGTACCTGCCTCACACACCCCTGGCCTTAGCATGCCTGTCATTCAGGGGGCACATAGTGGGTGTGCATGTGGGGACGGACCTGTCTAAGGATGCAAGTGCCATCTAGAGTACCCTCAGGAGGGGCACAAAGCGTCCTGGACCTGGCTCTCCAACATCCATGGGCATACTAGTGTGAAAGAGAGGGCAAGGGTGGTAATGGCCCCCAACTCCACTTCTTGCATTTGGCCCCGAAGGACAGACAATTTTGAGATAACCTTGAACTTCTGGTGAAGGGTCACAGAGAGGAAGGGCACTCACGACTTGGAGACCTCACTGGGCTGGCCAAAGTCCTCTTATACTTAGTTGGGTCCCCACTCTCCCTGCAGCCTTTGTGCCAGACCTCCCTCGGCTCCCACATTCAACCTGACAACCAAGAGCAAGGTGGGCAGGGACGGCATAGGGGATACTGAGGGGATCGTGAGCAGCACACATGCACGTTCAAAGCCTGGTGCACGCAGACCCACACCAGCCATACCAGAAACATTAGCTGATGAGAACCCATCCCAAGAAGTGCCCTTTGGAAAAGCTAGCACAGTCACCCAGCCCTGGGGAGCATTCACATCTTTACAGTAAACTGTGCCTAAACACATCGGATCATTTAGCCCAGTCCTTTTCCTGGGCTCCATGGAAGGAATAGGCTATAAGGTGCAGACCCCTCCTTTGGGGCTCTGGAGGGACATGGGACCTGAACCTCTTCAGAGAGAAAAGGCAGACGAGAGCAGGCTCTTGCCCATCAGACAAGGGGGGTGACTGGTCTGCCACAAGTTGATGTCTACATTTCAGATGGGTCTGGATCTAGAAAGGCTGGACGCTGGCCCCAAAGCCTGAGGACCAGCAGCTCCCAGGGGTCAGATGGTGTCATGTGGCCAGGCTGTGCTGGGAGAGCTCCACCTCATGACACGGTCAGTGGTGGTGCAGGGACCGACTGAGCATAAAGGCTCTGCAGCCCAAAGATGTCCATTTTAGCACCTCTCCTTGACATGTAACCACTGAGCTCATCCCACACATGGTCCATGACTCCCACAGTTATCTCAGTGACTGCCACCCTCTGTCTTGGAGTTCACCTGGGAGGTGGGTAACAATGTGGCAAGCGTTTCCAAAGACCACCCATCTACTGAAGGAACTCTCCAGACTGAAATAAACGGTACAGAATTTTAAGACTTGAACTTCCAACAGGTCTGTACATCTCCCAGTTTCTTACTGAGGAAAGTCTGGACTCTTTCCAGAGGCATCTCACATAATCCCCTTTCCTGTCTGGACCGGGAGAGCCAGACAGACTCAGCTGTTTTGCACCTGCAGCTTTCCACACCTCAGAATAAAAAGTGCATTCCAGACACCCGGCAGCCAGTGTGCCCCCATCTGGAGTGAGACTATGGAACTCCAACCAGTGAAGGACTTCACAGAAGCTCAAGCCATCTCTCTAGGGCCTAGGAACTCAAATGCATCTCTGGGCCAAGCCATTCCCTGGGACTATGTATGTATCCTCGGGGCTACGAGAGCCCTCCTCTGTACTCCAGTGATATTCATGCAGAATTAGGGAGAAAAGATGGAAACAGCCAACACTGAGGGATACCATAAGAACAAGTTGGCACCCAGGTGAATTTTTGAAGAATGTGCTGTGATTTGAGATATCAAGCGCTTGCGGGGAAAGCAAGCGCCATTCACCCTTCCACCAGAATCTTGTGGTACGCACAGTAGTGGTCTCTTTGCATCCCAACCCAAGGTAAGAAACAAACATCCCTTTGGCTGACCTGAGCTTAGGTTAGTATGTGGCAATTAGAAATGTTTCGTCCATCAGATCAGTGGTCACAAAGTCCTAGCAGAAATGACATTTCTAAGGTTCACAGAAAGCACTAGATAATAAGGCCTTTGCCTGAATAGAGTCTAGGGAGAATAAGGCCCCCAACAGGGCATTCTCCCCTGCTGATGGGGCAGCCCTGGGGAGCAGGCAGCACAGACCTGGTGCTACCTTGAGTTTCAATGGACAAAAGCCAGGAACAGAGGGGGCTGCAGGACTGGAAAGGCCCTGATCAAGGGGTAGCTCAGTCACAGGGACGGACCCAGGATCCATCTCTAATTTGGAGGCCACCTGATGAATCAATTCTACTCCAAAGTAAACTGGCAGTACAGTAAACATTTCTTATTTCTCTACATACATCCCTCCCTTCATGTAGGTAAGAATAAATTTCTCTGTACCTGTGTAAGAATACATCTAGAGATTTTGTACAGAAACATATTTCCATATATCGCATATATAATATATACTACATATATCTAGATAGACAGATGGATAGCTAGATAGATGTGCAGATGTTACTGGACTTACAACGGCATTATGTGCTTATAAACCCATTGCTAAGGTGGCAAATGCAGGTAGGAAATCCATTAAACACACTGGACATCCCAGGCTTATCCACACAGCCTAATCAACATCAGTCATCCCCAGGACACTGATACCCACTTACACTTGGCCAAGATCACCCAACGCAAAGCCTACTGTGTATGAAAGTATTGAAGAGCTCATGTAACTTATTGGCTATTGCACTGAAAGTGAGAAGCAGAAGCAGGATAGCTTTATGGGCAACAAATGTCAGGTTGGAAAATCGTCCAGTGAATGAACAAGTCAGGACTGTCTGTGCACACTACTTCCTGGCCACCTGATGACACACTGGCCTTTTAGACCTGCGCCTGAAAGGTGCAGCTACTGCGTGAGACAAGGCGAGAAAGGGCAATTCATCCCAGCCGACAAATTAGACAAGGGGATCACTTGTCACCTGGCACGTTGGAAAAGGCTTTTTATTTTAGATAAAAGCTAAATGTTATTTAGAACATAGGGAAAAGCCTTTTGTGTACTGCCAGGAGATAAACTGATACAATCTCCCTAGGAATTTGATAACATATACCAAAAGCCATAACAGCACACACACTTTCAGGTCAGGAATCTGATTACTGGGAATTTATTCTAGGGGAAATGGACAAGGACACAGAGATATACAGAGAAGAACATGGACTTACAGTTCTTTATAACAAGGAGAAAACTTAACGTTAATGCCAGTTTCTGAGGCAGTGCTAAATCACGGAGGGTGTGCCCACGCAGTGGGGCAGCAGCGACATCAGAACAATAGGGCGCATGTTTGTTTGCCAAGCTGGAAAGGTGGTACGGGCTACTGTCAGCGGAGGGCGCAGGCTGCAGCCAGCATCCAAGCCTGTGCGAACACGGGCCCCGACACTGCACTGAGGCAGCTGGGGTGCGGCCTGCCTGAAGCCAGCCCCTAGGTTCTCCAGGTGGGGTTCTAGCCGGCAGGTGACTTTAACTCTCAGTCAGTATTATGAACTGGCACCTTATCTGACAACAGAAACTGAGTAATGAATCGCGTGTAACTTCTGATTTCTGTTCTCAGCTGCTCAGAGCTGTTCCCTGGGTACAGATGTAATTATCTTTCAGTCTAGATTTTCAGACAGGTACACTCTTCTCCCTCTCTTTCACTACTTGCTTCTGTCTTTTGACTCACGTTTAAATTTACTTCATCTGTGCCTTTTACTATAATTCTCTGTAGACTGCAGATCAACTATCAGGGAGGGGAAAGGAGAGAGAAAGACCTGTAGTCTAACAGAATGTGAGGGACAGTGCTTCATGACAAAGCAGGAGACCACATTCTACTTTCACTTTGGACACAGGCGAGAGGCTCCTCTGCAGATCACATCCCCGCCCCAGTGTTTCTCGGAGGGTGTCGGGTGACCGCCACAGCGACTGTACTCACATGCAAACTCGGATGATAGGTCAGCACGCCGTTGTCACACAGGGTGACATACTTCTTCTTCCATTCTTTGTTCAGTGACTTTCCACTTCGCTTCAACAGCATGCCCTGTGAGGAAAGAGGAGCCCAGTGTAAGTCTCACATAAACAGGGAAAAGGTAGCAGGTGCAAGTGTCACTTAAACATTTTGTTTTGTTTGGAAACCACCTGAGCTGAATCCTCAGCCCTTCACTTAAAACATTTTTAAACTTTCTCTGCCTCTTTGCCATCTTAAAAGGGCAACTGCACTTCCTTTAAGCTGTTAATTTGGCTCCTGCCTGACTTTCACATACAGTGCACAGGTGGTACTCAGCGGATGTCCTCAGTGTCTGCTGCAGGACTTAGCTCTGCGGTGATGGGAATGTGGACAACCCAGCATTAGCACCACAGACCTAACACCAAGCGTCCTAATGTGCTACTTGGTACTCATATCACGAAGTCATCCGCACACCTAAAGGAATAACGTTTTAAAGGGAGAAACCTAAGGTTCCTTTTCTAAGAACGACACTTCAGTTGTACTGACCTTATATAACAGATAATTCATTTTATTGTTTCATTCATTTCAGATTTTTAATTCATGAAAACTGAAATTCCACTTGCAACCTTCAGTGACAACGTGTGATAAATGACTTCTGTGCACTTTGATCCCTTTTTGATGTAATTATAGTAGCTCCCCTAGAAAAGGATTCCTCATTGGAAATCAGCACATTTTGAAAGCCACGTTCAGCCCACAGCTCCTTGCATGGCTAACACAAATGTGTTCCTGTTTTAATGGTGACTCCCAGTCAGCGCCACCTTCCCTCCCTGGTTTTCTTGCATGAAAAAGGACTGTCAGTTCGAGCGGGAAAAGGCTCCAGCCTGGGTCTCAAGCCTCTTTCCTGGGCTCCCTACCTGCCTGGCTTGGTTCAATTTAGCTCCAGCGGTCACAGCATGATTCTCTGACTGCCCTCTGACTATCATCTTTTAATTCCTGTCCACACACAATAAGGAAAATGGAAGAATCTACCTACTCTTCCTCCTGCTGCCCATGTATAAGTGGACAGGGCCACAGTAAAAAAGCTTATGACTAGTGCTAGTTAATACGCTCAGACCTAAGAGGAAGGAAAGTAACGGATCTTGAGATTTGAGAAAGCAGTGCCCCGAGTCTCCTTCAGAAGTCTTTGCAGTTTCCACTGACCCCTGAATCTACTTTCGCTCAAGGATGACAATATGAAAGTCAGGCACAAATTCTCACTCAGTATAACCGAGTTCAAGTTCCAATTGTGTTGCCACAACGCTGCTTCTTATTTACTCAGATCAGAACCAAGCTTCGGGAAACATAACAGATGAAGAGCCAGTTCTATAAAACACTGTTACTGGAGGAAAATATTTGAAGATTTGAAACGAATCAGAAATGAATCTTTGGGAGACTCTTTTCTCTGCATGTTCTTAGTATGTAAGGAAAATCATGTGGCAAAATGTCTTGATTTCTTGAAATCGACACCACTAGAAACCACATAGGGCACTGAGACCATCCCAGTGACCCAAGCCCAAGACGTGTTACTACATTGGCAAACCAAGGTCAAAAAGGCTTTGTCGAATGGCACCAACTAGTAGGAGGAGTCACTGCCAGAGACACAATAATAAATAAGAAATTTTTTCACATCATTACATTTCTCTCCCCAGTGGAGTTCCTACCATTTTGAAACTCAGCATAACAAAACCTTGCCCAAGTTCTCCTGTGGTCTCACATTTTCCCATCCTCCACTGCAGATATAACTCCAACAATAACAGGGGCCGTGGGTCGCTGTAGTGTCACTGGAAGATTACAGTTGCTCCAGGCTTCACAAGGCTTTGTCCCTTCCCACTCAGACAGGTGCAGCTGCAGCACACACCCCTGGGGCTCTACAGATGGACTAGCACAACTCCTCTGGCTGGCTTGTGGGCCCTTTTGTGAGCAAATCCCAGACTCATAATTGCCCTCCCATTAATGAATTTTACAAGGACTTATTTACTAAGAAAAGAAATTGGGAGGGATATTAGACTGATTAGGAGGCATATAAGGAGATGCATTTTGTCTAAGATTTTTTGGGAACTAAGGCTGATTTGCTTTGATTCTAAGAAGATAACATGTTACTAGAGGAAAATCCAAATTTCAAAGTTTTAAGTAAATGCCGCTGTTCCCTTGGCGGATACCATGGCATTCTCTGTATGACACCAGGGCTGTGCCAAGTTGGTGGCTCTGTGGATCCCAGGCCTCTCATGAGTTTATGATATGGCCCAGTCCCCAAAGGTTCCTGGAGATCCAGAGCCATCTGCTGCAGGGAAGACCCCAGAGTACTTTTCGTTAGTGGCCCAAGCTCTATCCTGCCATGCATGCCAAGCACAGTCACATTTGCTCTCCCTTGGCAACAAGTCACAGGCACAAAAGCTGCAGAACCTGTTGCTTCCTGATTGTAGAGAAGACGGCGTCACAGTGGCAAAGTGAATTACCAACAGGCAGTGGCGAGTCTGCCATAGCTCTCTCTTCATAGCAGCTGCAGTCTGCACTTCCTTTGTCCCTGGGTGCAACTCCAAGGATTCTAGTTATTATCCAGCTCAGCACTGGAGGTTTGGAACCACTGGCCACCCTCCTGAAGCACCTAGATCCCCTCTCTAAGGGATGTGGGACTCAAAGCCTTCGGGAGAGCAGGCTGCACCTCCCAGTTGACAGACAGCTTCTCCAGCTCCCCAGGGAATGCACTGGGCAGACATCCCTTTCAGGCAGGCCAGGCGAACCCAGCTCTGCTTCCACATTCCCACTACACAATCTTGGAGAGAACAAATGTCAGACACCACTCAAAGAAGACACAGAGACATCCTTCAAATGCAAGGCACGCAGCTCTGGAGGACAGGGCTCCTGTTTCTAAATCCCATGGTGGCCTGGAAATGCTCTTAAGTCTGTCTTCGAGCCAGGGGAGAACATGAAAAGGAGCACGGGGAACAAATCTTGGTCTCAGTTGTGGATCTTGGGAACAGGTGGCCAGAGGTGACTCTGGAGAAGAACAGAGCTGCTGGACAGAAGAGGCCTCTGGCGTTGCCTGCTATCCTGAGTGTGGCTGTGGCCCAGCTGCTCTTGCCAGGAAAATCTGTATCTGTATCTGGCAGCTCCTATGTTAAACTCAAAATATACAAAAGATAGATAATAACAAACAGGGAGACAGATATTCTGCAAATGGGGAAAGGACCAAGGAAGACCCTTTGCAAAAGGGACGGGGCCAAAGGGAGGAGAGGAAAGAATTAAGATGTGCAATGTCCACGTACCAACTACACAGGAGGAATGGAATCGTTATGTACTGCAAATATGGGCTAATAAAAAAATAAAAATGGAAGAGAACAGCAATAGAGCATTAAATTATTTTTGCAGCTAACAGAGGCCAATCCAGACACATCAGCAGGTTAGCTCAAGAAGGTTTAGTGTCTGAGACTTCTGACCAAGAGTCTCAAGTGATGCTCAGGGTACCTTGCCCCTCAGGCAGCGTGGGTTCTGGTGGCAGCAGATATGCCATCTATGCAGCATGCAGCCTGCACAGAGCCAGCCTTTCTGGTACCATGGTCACACCACTTTGTCTCCATCTCAAGCCACTTGTCTTCCCCACCTGCACTTCCTGCCTGGCCCTGAAGGTATCTCAGTCTCCACCTGCCATAGGTGTGGTGGGCATTAGAGATGGAAAGATGGTTAAGCATATCTGATACGTAGCAAGGACTCTTTTGGACGCTTGGGAGGACAGATTTGCAGTTGGCACGACAGAAGCCAGTGTCAAGCCTGCCTATGCTGTGGGCCAATTGGGTGGTGGCATTAGCCTAACTCTGCTCCTTTACTGCAAAATCTTTGGCCTGGGGGACATTCAAGTTTGCGTGGCACTAGAAACCCTGCCTATTATTCTCAGGAAAACGGCTCCTCTAAGAAAATATTTAAAATCCTGAGTGCCTATTTCAACGGCTATGTAAAAATGACCCAGAAATGACCACTGGATTCTACTTCCCAAGCTGGCCTTGGTGAGGTCACATGTGGTGCTGATGAGGATAGTGCAAAGGGAGTTCAATATGAAATACTTCACTTTCTGGGACAGCCAACACTGCAGAGTGCTGTGCAGCAGACACCGCATATGGCACAGAGTGACTTCTCATGTGGATGTGGAAACACAGGACCTGAGGCACTGCAACACAGCCACAGCAAGGGAAGATAAAGCAGCTTATGCCGTGGCACTGGAGTACTGTCAGTGTGAAGGTTGTTGAAGAAATGGTTTCAGCTCGGGCTGAGAGGGTGAGGGGTAGAGTCACCACGCAGACTCTGGAGAAGGCTTCAAAGGAAATCTTGTCCTTCATTATTGTCAGCACTAGCTTCATATAGAGATGGTATAGGGGGCGGGGACAGAAGTGTGTTATAGAGTTGGCTAATACTGATTCATGTGTTAACATTGTATCATACGACTGGTCTTATGATCTGCCTCTGCGCACGGCCTGTTTGTCAGATACTGTTCATTTTGGCAAGGGCTGCAGAGTCACGCATTGATCAGAGACAGGATAGGTTGCACTTAGCATAGAAGCCTGTTTTCTATGCACAGAGGCGGGTGTTCTCACGCCTCTCAGTGTCCCATAGTGTGCTACTGGACACTAATTCATAATTCTCATTAACTGTGGTGTACCTGACTCAGCCAAGTGTAGGTCTCTCCTTCAGTGAGACCCTCCATGTCCTGTGTGCTTCTGTTTTGGCAAAACCACATCATCCTTCATGGAAAACAAATGCTGTCACTTTAAATGTGATTTTTTTCAAAAAATGTCAGTTGCAGTTATTCTTAATTATTCTGGGCTTTACATTTATTTAAATTACATTTATTTAAATACATTTATCACTACAGGGAATTAAAACTTAAGTTTTTTTCTTTTTTTTTTTTTTTAGGTTTTTTGAGACAGGGTCTTGCTTTGTGGTTCAGGCTGGCCCTGAGCTCAGCCTCCAACTCACATCACAATCCTCCTGCCTGCCTCTGCCTCCCGAGTGCTGGGATTACAGGTGTGAGCCACCACGCCCGGCACTGTGGGATGTGGTACTGGTTGCTGCTGGGTGTGAGTCTCCACACCCAGTATTGTTATGTGGTTACCGGGGAATTGAACCCGGGTCCTTGCGCTTGCAAGACAGGTGCCGGAACCACTGAGCTAACTCCTCGGCCCCAAAACTTAAGTTTTATGCTTGGAGCTGTTTGACTATGAAGGAAATAGTTGAAATCAATGCTGGAGGTACCTATCAAGTTTTTGTTATTCTTTTAGAGGGTTCTAAATAGGGAAGGACTGGTTGTCATGGATCACATCTAGAGTACCCTTAAAGTCTTGAGTATTCAGAGGTGAGGTTTTGGAAGGTGACTGGATCCTAGGGTGCTAGACCATCAGCAGATCCATCCATCGCTGCTTGCGTGGCCGAGTGTGCTGTCAAGAAGGTGCTGGGAGGGGTGGGGAGTACTGGCTGCATGCCCTGGAAGGAAAGTGCAGTCTTGCTCCCAGCTCCTCCCCTCCCTTGTGTTTCCTGGGGTGAGCAGCTGCCCTCTGCCAGGCCCTTCCACCATGCTGTCTCTGCTTTGGAGCCAGCGGGACCACACGAGTTAAACCCACAGAAACCAGGGGCCTCTTTTAAGCTGCTGGTGTCAGACAGTGTCACAGCAATGGGACAGTGACTAATGCTGATCAGAGTAGAAATGATTATCGATACAGTCTTCTGGGGTTAAGAGAGCAGAAGAAAGAAGAGAGAAAGGAGGTGAAGTTGGGAGAGTGCCATAAAATGGAGATAAGGGAGGGAGATCCAAGAGGAGAGGCCATGTGACCAGCCCAGGGGGCTGTTACCACAGCCCAGCAGTGTGAACGTGTAAACACAGGACCTATTAACTCAGTGAGGGCCATGGGGTTGGTGACAGAAATGGTAACTTCAACACTGGCCCTAGTACACTGCAGGCCTGTGTAAGTGATAGAGGCCAGGTGAATAAGAGATCCCAGGCCCAGGAGGAAGCTAGGATGCTGCATGGATCAGGGGAACTAGTGGACAGAGGGAGAGACTCGAAGGAAAAATGACCACACAGAATTCAAACCCCAGGTTAAAGGCTCCTTCTCCAAGGCTGAGCAAAAATTTTCTAGAGTTGATTTAGGTTGACTAGTTCACTTTCCTTCTCTAGAAATAAATCACACTGTTTATAATATCTCTAAAACTACTTGGAAACAGCTACAGTGACAAGGCCTGGGTCATGGCTTGGCCAGCAACTAATACTGGAGGAGACAAACATTTGTTCCATAATATGGTGAAACATAATTCTCATTAACTGAATCACTGGTAAATACAAACAATGTATTAAGTTTTTAAATGAAATGAAAAGGTATTTATGAAGTCCCTTGTGCAGTGTAAAATTATTTCTGAAGGTAGTTCTGTCTGACTAGTCAGTAGAGTCAGAAAGCTGTAAAAATAACCTCATGAATGGGTAGACTAGGAGATGTGTGTGTTGATCTGAGTATCGGTGGCTCTATGTTCGGGCTTCTTGGAACCCTTCAGCCAACGAGGACAGATGCCCCAAGACAGACGACATAGCCCTAGAAAGCATGGAGGGCAGCGCAACTGGACGTGGGCATGGACTGCGGAAAGGAAACAGAAATGCGCTGGGTGCCTGGTGGCTTCCACAACAGCCACCATACTGAACACCAGTCCCACAAAGACTGACCTCTGAGGCACCGACCTGGCAGAGGTGGACGTTCTTCAGTGGTACCCACACTCCACTCGGCTTCTCCCTAAGGTCTCGTGCACAGCGAGTGCTAGTGCACCCTGAGCAGTGAACACAGCAGCTCTCTGTCCTGCAGGTATGACCAGTCCAGGGAATTCCAAAGATGGGGAGAAAAGCAATGAGCTGCTGTGCAGCGTGCAGCCCCAGGGGCGGAGTAGGACCACAGTGAAATGACGCTGAAGAGCAGCCCTGACTGCCAGGTGGCCTGGACACAAAGGATGACCCCCCTTCATCCTCGGCAGCCCAGGGTGCTACAGGAGCGGGTGTGTCTCTCTCTACTCCAGGGCACTAGACCGCCTCTGGGCTTCTCCTTCAAATACTCAATCTTCAGCAAATGTTAGCATTCCATGTTGCCAAGTGCTGTCCCCAAGACTTCATCGATTTGACAAGGCTACTGCTCATTTGATAGAAATTTGGGGCTATGATGTTGACATTTACCCTAACAAATGGCTACTATAGTACTAACCTTTACAAAAACCATTTGGTCCACCAGGATCCGTCATCCAGGCAGACAGATTCCCCATCTCAATTCTAGGAGAGATGCTATCTTTGTAATGAGTTCTAAACTTTGGTTCCTTTCTCTCCATATTCACATTTCCAAGTTCTTGTGAAATCTCCAGAGGAGGTGAACACAGAGCCACAGGACTCATGCAAGTTCTGACCTGATCGCTGGACTCCTCTGCACACCCTGACCCAGGTAAGCTCCCCTGCTATGCAGGCTGCTGTGGGCTCTTGGATCCTCTGTTTCAGCAGAAGCAGCCAAAGGAGCAACTGCAGCCCCTCTGTCCCTGTGGTAGGGCCCAGAGCCCCAGGCTTATACGTTCCTCCTCTATCACCAAGTGACCCAAGTGCTCAGGTCTACACTGTGCTTTGGGGTCGCCGCCAAGGGTCCCAACACTGAAGACAGCAGCAGCTGGACAAGGGCATGGCCTCCCACAGCTTGTACCTCCATCTTATTTCTGACACCGGGCAACCATGCAGGACACTGCTGGGGGCTCCCTGGCTACGGCTAAAGTCCACTTCTACACCGACACTCAATCCTGTACTTGGAGATTAGCCTTGCCCAGCATGGTGGCACATTCTTCTAATCCCAACACTCTGGAGGATGAGGCAGGAGGATTCAGAGATTGAGCCCAGCTGTGGGAACTTACCAATACCTTGTCTCAAAAAAGAACTTGAGGATTTGTATGATGTGAGACCACTGAGGCTCAGAGCTGCTAAACCCTGAACCCACCCCACGATATTCTGCTGATCCCTGCCCAGCGTCCCCAGACCCTCATGGAGTATTGCAGACAGACCTATAGGCCCTGACAGTAAGCTGCAAGGATGTGCAGCTGGGTCCTCCCCAGACAGGGCTGGTTCCTACCCGAGAGCTGCACTGAGTAGGCATTCTCTTCTGTGCGCCTACACTTCCGGGGCTGCCACCAGGGCTGTGAGCAGCCTCGCTGTGCGCCTGCGCTGGTTCAGGCCCTTCTTAGGTCCAAACTCCTTCTAAAGCAAACACTCCAGTCACTCTGCCACATGGAGCACCTCTCTGGGTGCCTCTGAAACAGACCAGCCAGAGAAGGGCGGCCCTCATCTTTGACATCGACATCCCCAACTTCCTGTACTGCACTTGCCAGCCTCAACTCTATTGTTTCTACTCCATGAATCAAGATAGTGAGAAATGTTGTATGTCTCGTCTTTTAAACTTTTAGAGGACATGAAGTCACACTCCTGCCAGCCAGAAAATGACAGAGGAAGGCTAGAAGGCTTTGCCTGTCTAGCACTGATCAGGCGGTGGGTCCCACCAGGGGTGCGAATGGCCCTCATGACTTTAAGTCTCCTTGAATCCCGTGACCCAGGGCAAAACTGCACGGTGGCACGTCAACATGCATCTGCTGTCCATCTTTCAGATGCCACTCTCAGCATGTGAAGATGGTCTCTGCTGAGGATGTTTCCTGCCAACTGGCTACGACATGAGCCCAGGAGCCTGCCAGTCTCCTCTGACAGCCCAGAGAGCTCACAGCCACCTAATGGAAGTGACCCTGACCCTCCCCACGTTGTAAAACCCGAGGACACAGCCTCAGGAGGTTGTGTACGTGGTCCATCTTGCACAGCCTGTGTGGCAGAGTTCTCCAGACAGCTCCGAGGGAGCTGCTCTCCACAGCACTCAGGCTCATGTATGAAATGCCGCCCACGCTGACTCTAGGCCGCCCCGAGACCTCCCCGGCCCCCTTGGCCCCTGAGGAAGGGCTGCTGCCTAAGTGGGCTTCCAGCTCCCGACTGGCAGCTTGGCCTTCCAGAGTCCTGGGGGGCCAGGCAGCTCTGTGGGGCTCTGTCCATGGTTCTCAATTCCAGAGTCAGAAGAAACAATACAAAGACTTTTCTTAATTCATTTGTTTCAGGGCAGATTCTTGTGCATCTATTGATAAGGAAAACAGACCAGCATCCTGTTCTGCTGCAAAAAGAACAAGAAACACAAAGACGACTTTGAAGCAGGCAGCTGGTAGAGGCTGGCAGGACGCAGGACGTCCGTGGAGGCTGTGACCAAGGGTGAGCAAATGGAGGCCTCGTGTGTCCCCTGGCAGCAGAAGTTTGGTGATGAATGCTGAAGTGGTCCTGGCTCTGTACAGCCCAGGAGGAGGGGCAGCAAAAGGGGGTCCTCAAGTAGAGTGACCAGAGACATTTCCAGGGACAGACCCTGCCACACTGACCCCCAATGATTTCTCATTCCCTGCCAGAAGAAACTCTCAGGCCAAGAACTGGCCTGGGCACCAAGCTCAAATCCAGGGCACGTGATAGACTGGACCTCAGAACGGGGTCCCTTCTGGGGGGCAGTGAGACCTTTCCTGCTAGAGGAGAACTGTGGGTTGGAGAAAGACCTGTAGAATGGCTCTTATCTAATGGCACAGATCGTAACGACACCCACAGAATTTTAAGGAGTTTGTATACTATCTTGAGCAAAAACATATGGAGAAGGCTCAAATGGAAAGTGGTCTTGGACCCTGATGCTCAAGTTAACAGGAAGTGGGAGTGAGACAGGCACTAAGTGGCAAGTGTGCCACTTCTGTGGCAGGTAGGAGAGTAGAACTCCATCTCCTTGTCCCTGTGCAGGGCACACCAGCATGTGCCAGGCTGGGTCACGGATCTGCTATGGACCAGAGACAGCCATGAGGAAGAGCTGATGCTGTCACTGCTTGCCCGCGTCCTCACCGTGCAGTGTGTATAAGTGCGTGTGCACACGCGTGCGTGCGTGTATTAACTAGTATGCTAAGTGTCCTGGTGTTCAGATGGTGAGGACCAGACCCAGGAACCTCATTCACTTGTGGGCTCAGTGTGGACAAGAGGGTCGTGTGCCTGGAGCCTGTGGCGGGTGCTGTGGAGACTGGAATGCACTGCTGGCAGCCAACATGTGGGTACCTATGACCCCACTATTCTCTACAGAGCACGCAAAACCTAGGCACTGGGTGGCCATGCCCTGTTTGGTTCTGGGTTCAATTTCATTGGCAGAATATGGTGAAAACTACATGCTGCCCATTTAAGATCAGTTTTGAAGGTGGCCTGGTACTTCTGCTGTGAGTGTCCTCATAAGAAGTCACACAAGGCTCTCCTGAGACTGCTAGGGGAACCAGGCCCCAGACAGATAGATGCCACTGGCTTTCCCATGCTGACCAGCCACACTGGCTGAAGCCCCAGCTATAGGAGCTCAGAAATGACTGGTCTTGGATGATCTGGCCCAAGAAGAGTCCTTGTGCACCCCAAATTCCTGACCTGCGAAATCATGACAAACA
Source organism: Petromus typicus (assembly GCA_004026965.1). Classification (NCBI taxonomy): domain Eukaryota; kingdom Metazoa; phylum Chordata; class Mammalia; order Rodentia; family Petromuridae; genus Petromus; species Petromus typicus. Next base: position 62,607 of record PVIR01000857.1, on the reverse strand, counting down.
CTAAGGTGGCGCTTCCTTCACCACTGTGACCGGGACTGATTACCTGGCAGTGGTAACCAAACAATAGCAAAGTGCAGAACTGGGGCCTGGGTCATACTGTTCCCTGTAAAGTACCCCGCAGGCCAAATTTGAAGCTTTCATGCCTTTTACTTGTTTGCACAGCAAGAAACTGAAGGTCTCGGGACCCCTCAAATCACTCCTTGTCTTCCATGAAAATGGCCCATGTCAATCTAGTTGCCACCCCCTCATAATCTGCTGATGCTTCAGAGGGACTGTGACTTTACTACAACCAAAATACCAGAGTCCAGACCAGCTGTCTTGCTTTTTGCTTGAGAACCCTTCTCTGTGGCAGAGCAGAGAGCAGAGCTGCCTTGTGGCTGCACTCTGTGCATGTGGGGGCTGTTCTCAGTCCAGTCCCAAGAGGTCACTGGAAGCCAAAAGCAATGTGAAGTGTACAAGCTTTAAACAACTTACAAAGTTAACGTAATGAATGTAAGAGTGATTTGAAATCCATCACTCTGCATCTGCCGCAGCCCCAAGCTGTGATAAAACACCACTCATAAATTTATATTAAAACTCTGCTCGATAGCAATTATTTACCAACAAAGATTTATTGACGCATTTGAGGCTGTGGGTCTGACCTGGGTGAACCTGGCTTTGTGTAAGTGTGAAGGGCCGACTGGTGCTGGGCTCCTCTCACCCAGGGACCACTTGACACACAGGGTATGCGGAGCGGCCAGCTTCGCTGAAGTACTAGACACAAGGCAGCTCCATGGAAAGCTTGGAGAACCAACAGGCTCAGGTGTGGGGTGAATCAGATGGATCAGGGACAGCAGGCATATGTGTTTTGGGGGTGCTATAGATGGAATTATCCTCCACCCCAGTCTGCCCACGTTTAAAAAGACAGTAATTCGATATGGCTTAAAATTATCCATACAAGTTCAGGAATGGCGAATGTTCATTTATATCCTATCATATATTTCATATCATAGCATACATATCATATTGGCATTTACCTGGGTGCCTGTAGTCCCAAATACTTGGGAAGCTGACACAGGATGATCACCTGAGCCCAAGAGTTCAAGGCCAGCCTGGGTAACACAGGGAGATCTCATTCCAAAAACAAATAAAAAGTGCCACTGGGTTTTGTGTAGCAATCCAGTGCCTATTTGCTTTAGTGTTTCACTAAACACTACTTTAGTGTTTCATGACTCACATTTTCACTATTTTTTTCCCCAGCACTGGCAGAGGCTGGGGCAAGAGGACTGCAAGTTCCACTTCCTAGCAGGGCAACTCTGTTTAGAAACAGACCCTGTTTCTAAATTAAATAATAGAAAATGCGCTGGGAAGATAGCTTCTTGGTAGAGCTCTTGTAGTTCTGATCTCTAGTACACAAAAAACAAATGATACTTCTACAGGGGTTTTCATTGTAACAGTTAAAGGTTTCCGTGAATTTCTAAAATGTCTCAGAGAAAAGTTGCTATCTTTAACTGAGATTCCAAAGGGTGGTGCCGCCACTCACTCAGGTTTCATATTTGTGTTGAATGCTTTTATTCTGATCATGAGTTTTCATGATCGTAATAGCTTAGTTGTGGGCTGCCGGCCGGGTGTGGGTGAGCTCCTGGATTTGCTCCCTAGCATCATAAAAACAAAACAAAACCAAAAACCTCAAAGATTCTCCCTTGACATGTCAATCAGCTCTCCATCACTGCTACAAAAGTGCCTCAGGGTGGGCCGAGGATTTGGCTCAATGGTTCCGGCACCTGTCTTGCAAGCGCAAGGACCGGGGTTTGATCCCCGGTAACCACATACCAATAACTGGGCATGGAGACTCACCCCAGCAGCAACCAGTACCACATACCACAGTGTCGGGTGTGGTGGCTCACGCCTGTAATCCCAGCACTCGGGAGGCAGAGGCAGGAGGATTGCTGTGATGAGTTTGAGGCTGAGCTCAGGGCCAGCCTGAACTCCAAAGTGAGACTCTGTCTCAAAAAAAAAAAAAAAAACCTAAAAAAAAAAAAAAGTGTCTCAGGGAATCCACTTGTTAGAAGAAGGCTGGTCTCACCTCATGGTTTCAGAGGTGTCAGTCTATGGCAACTGGGCCAACCTATTCTGGGCTGCTGCAGCACAGAACATCATGGCAGGGTATGTGGTAGAGGAAGCCGGAGACAAGAAATGGCCAGGGTCCCAGTGTCCCTTCCAAGACCATGTCTCGTGACCTCACTCCCTTCCACTCAGCCCTGTCTCTTAAAGGGTGTCACAGGTGGGAATAAGCCTTCAACACTGAGGCCTGTGGCAGACACTGACCCAGACCACAGCACATGTACTAAAATCGTGGCAAGGGGATGTACTTCCACCTTAGAGACCCAGGGAGACGGGGTCCTGGAGGATGTTCTTCCTGCATCACCCATGCCACTGAGCTCTCCTCATGCCCAGGCAGGCTCCCTGTTGTGCAAAGTGGACAATAAATACCTGCTTTGCTGAGATCAGGCCAAGACCAGAGGGTGTGGAAATCCACACACCAGTATGTGCCTTGCTTTCGGACTCTGTGCCTCTTACCTCAGTAGTAATGTGTGACTCTGGGTCTTGAACACAGTCCTCTCAATCGAGCTCACCACACCCTGGCCTCCTACACAGACTGTGGATGCAGGACACCTAGGGGACAGTCTGATCTTTGCTTCTGCTGGGCAGTCACCCTCCACCACACAGGAAAGTGATTCAGGGACGACCAGCCCCATGGCCTGCAAAGCAGGTGGTGCTTTCTCTCTGGTCCTGTACAGAGCCTGTTGCAGGCTGAAAGCTGTGCAGAAGCAATGGTCAGCTGTTTCGTTTTAAATTGGCAAACTCCACCCTTTCTCTCAGAAGTGCCTTGTGCCCACTTCCTGTAGCGTGCATTCAGCACGTTTGAAACAGGCACATGGACTTGGCCTCTCATGGACTGGCGGTTATGGGGCCAGAACTGTCTGAGCTGGTGCTGGCTCACAGATTCCTGTATCAGTAGTTGCCCTGGTGTTTGTCCTCAAAGAAAAATCACACCTGTCTATATATATTCTTAGCTCTCAAAAACATCAATGTGCTTCTCACTTCAGGCACAATGAATCCATAGTATAGTACTGCAATTAAAACAACATGCTGCCCTTTATGGTGACACTGGGCAAATGCCAACGGGTGACCCACATCTTAAAGGATGCAAAGTTTAATGGAAACACACAGTTGACAAAAAGTGACAAGTCCAGTACAGACCAAGGCTTGGGACAGTTTGCCATTCAAGGGACGAAACATGCCCTTTACTGAATGAAGTCAATTGATAACACAGAAATCATTTGCTGTGGACAAGGAAATCATCCAATTAGCTGGCACGCCACCCCCTGAGATGGAAGACCAAATCCACTGCGATGATATAAGTTTTGGCAAAAGAGGTGGGCCAGGCGATCTGACTGGTAGGCCATGGCCACACCATGGCTGGGTCAACTTTATCAGGTTGAAAGTGTTGCCATAGAAACAGTGGAACACCGCCCCCCCATCACCAAGCTGTCTCCTAACTGGTGATGCTGTACCTGCCCCTCCCCCACATGTCCCAAGGCTGCATCTGAAGTTCCCCTACCCCCCTGGAGCTGGAGGAGGGCATGGAACGAGGAGCCCATTCTGGATCCTTACCCAATTCCCTGGTGACCCCCCTTCCTGGTCAGTAATATTTCTGTCATTCTGCCAGGTTGTCGGGTACAAAGGGTTACACTTTAATTGAGCTGTCAGCATCTCCACCAACCCTACAAAGCCCGATTATGCACGGCAGGGTTAGTGACACACTGGTTATTGTGGATGCCCTATTTGCGAAACCCAAACCTGCGCCACACACAGGTCAGCTCACCCGCGTGACCTTCCTGTCATTAGCCGCGTCTATTCCTACCTCACCGCTGAGAAAATCACACGGCGCGGGCTTCAAAGCGCCGCCCGGGACTGGATTCGACCAGGAGCTAATCACCCACAAATCCAGCTCAAATGGCAATAATTGGCTAAACTGCTCCCCTCTCCAGAGCACAGCAGTAATTTGGGATAATAAAGAAAAGAATTATTCAGCTAACTGCCCCGAAATGTATGCTTTGTGACCGACACACTTCACATTTTAATAATGATGGACAGAGAATCCAATTTAATACAGTGTCAACGGAATAACAAGACCAGGGACAAGGACAGGGAAGAAGAGAAAAAAAAAGTTTGTTGTGTTTCTCACCCTTTTAAAAACCACAACACATAATGCTAGACCTGTAGTACATGGGTCTGGGTCAAACTAAGAAGTCCAGATCAGAGCTGGATGCTAACCAAAGCTGTCTTAAATAGGGGCCTCAAATACGCAGTGGTTCAAAATCAGACACCCAACCCCAAAGCAAAAAACAAACAAGAAAACAGTGAAGGAAAAATCCTCTGCTACTTACAGCAACTAAGAAATACCCATTTTCCCCACCAGGCCTGACAGCTCTCCTGCTTTCTCTGCTACCACTTACTCCTACCCCTCATTTTTCTTCTTCTGCTCCTTGTCTCTCCTGTCATTGATATCAGCACCGGGGATGACAACATCAGCACTGCCACACAGGGACACCTCTGTGGTGCCCCTTTGTTGCTGCCACCCTGTCCAGGCTTCTGCAGAAAGCGCTGGTGCAGAACTTGTTCCCTCTACCTGTCCACCCCGCGGGCCACGGCCACAGACACAACCTGGGGTGCTCACTGCGCCCGGGAAATGGACTGCTTTCCTCCTGGAGTGAAACCAAATCAAACTGTGTGTGTAGCCGCCTGCTGGGAAGCTTGCTGGAGTCCAGGTCTCCACAAATTGAGGTGCCCAGGCCGCTGTGGTGGGCATTTTGACCAAACATTAAGGGTTTACAGACGGCACAGTGCTCATGGGCAAGGCACACAGGAGCCCTTCAAATCCAGCAACAGAAACCTGTTGCCTTCCAGCAGTGACCCCTGCACGGGTGCTGGGGCAGCCAGCTCCTGAGATCCGGCCTCAGCAGCAGACACCTCAGGTAAGCCATGAAGTAGGTTTTATACCTGCATAAAATACTGAGGAATCACTTAAGTCTTCTGCACCAGAGGTGCTATTCATTCCGTCTCTAACACACACTTCTCTTTTAAAAATTTTGAAACAGCATCTGTCTCTATAGCTCAGGGTGGCCTTGAACTCACCATGTAGCCAGGCTGCCCTCAAACTCATGGTGAACCTCCTGTCTCGGCCTCCTGAGAGCTGGAACTGCAGGCACGTCAGCTCTCAACACTGCTCAGCACGTTCTTGGACTGCGCTCTGCCCTTGTCTCCCCTATTTCTCACTTCCTTTTCTGCTCTTGTCCCCCACGCCTCAATGTTCTTGAACTCGGTGTGGGGTCTGCTCCTATCATGTCCCGCTCGTGCCGAGGGAGTCTCACCCCTGTCCCATCAGCACCTGATGTCCCACAACCCTGACCATGGCACCCTCCAGCCTGGAGACCCCACACACCACACCTTACCTCTTCAGTCTAAGTCCTCTCTCATGAGGGGAGCCTCCCCTGGACCCGCTCTGTCCAACAGGGGACCACGGTTCCGGAAGGGGTCTTGTGTGCTCTGCGGCTTATCCTGAGACACATCACAACTCAAACTACATACCAGCTTTAAGGGTTTACAGTAGGTCACATCTAGCGCTTTGGAAGCCTGAGGCAGGAGGACCAGAAGTTAAAGCCTGGACTGGGCAACTTAGCAAGACTCTGTCTCAAAAATAAACAAACAAACAGAACACGAGCAAAAAAGTCTGGGGGGAGAGCTCAGCAGGGAGGCCGTGCATTCAATCTCCAGTATCAGAGGGAGAAATCTTCCAGGAGGAGAAAAGATAACTTTACACTGATTGTATGCTAAAGTGATTGATGCTAAAGTGATCCCCAGATACAGGGATAAATAAAACACACTACTAAAATTAATTTCACTTGTTTCTTTTAGTCTGTCTCACCACGGCTATCAAAAAAATAAAAATAAAAGGAAATTGCAAGCGTGGTTTGCATCCGCTTCTATCCTTTAATACACCTGGACTACTCTTGGTTCCTGTGGTCTGGCCTTAGCTTCGAGGTTTGCAGCTTGTGGATAATGGGGAACCCTTTCCATCTTGCCCATTCGTACCCCCGTAACTAGCCAGTTAGCAAATGCGGAAACTGGAAATGCTGGTGCAAGCCCACAACCCGAGGGCTGAGGCAGGAGGATCACCGAAAGTGTGAGGGCAGCCGGGCTTCATAGTGAATTCAAGGCCAAAAAAATGTTAAAAAGTTCACTAAGTACTTGAAGAATCATTGATCATCACCCTTACCATGGCAGAGAATAAAGGACTGGGCAAAGCAGTAGGGCCAGTTAGGTCAGAGCTGTGTCCACACTGTTTGGGGCTCCCTATCTGTCCCTTCACAGTACCCATGCAGCAGCCAGCATGACGCAGCAGAGCTGACTAGGAAAAGCACGCACACCCGAGTGCCCACTGCCGTCTAGGAGACAGGGTAGCTCTGTATGAAACCGCAGAATACAGCCTGGTGAAGTCTTGTCCCCCTGCACCAAGGCTCCAGTGCGGAGATCCAGGGAAGGGGCACTGGCCTGGCCTTCTCCCTGGTCACAACGTAGCCCAACAGCTCCACATGTCAGTTTTAATAAGGGATGGTTAGAAAGGGCTTGGGGTACTTCTCACCAGTAGGGTCCCCTGCTCTGCCTACAGTGACAGCAGAAGGTGACACAGCAGGCCAGGCAGCCCTGCTGTGAGCTAGAATGGGAACAGATGAACCCTCCGCTGCTCCTATGGGCGCTAAGCTCTGGTCTCCAGGAAGATTCTGTGTATTTCTTGGAAATCTAAATATCATCATGAGTTGATCAGAAGAAAGGAGACAAATGGTTATCAGGTTTCTGGAGAACAAAACGAACTGGATCAGTGTCACGCTCCTGGGCCACGTGTCCACAGAGGCATCCAGGAAGGGCCAGGATGTAGTTTCTGGACTGTCTCACGCTTTGTCTCTGAGATGGGCACTGGCCAGGTGCTGCACCAGCAATGGCGAACCTTTGAGAGCTTTCAAGGCTAAGACACCCCGCTGTGGCATGCGTGCTGTAAGTTTAGCATTGTGCCACAATATCAGGTGGGCCACGTCGAGGAGGGCATGCTGCTCTTGGTCTCTCTCAAAATCCAGGCACCTGTGACTCTTGAGCAATGAGGCAGGGTCCTCTGTGGTTGTCCTCCTCCCATTTAGCGCCGAGAGCTCTTTCCCTGAATCCCACAGGCTTCCCCAGGAAATGTCAGGTCACTGCAATCTGCAGTGCACACCCGGCTCACTCCGCATCAGTCTCTCCCGATGGGAACCAGAACCCTGCTGTACCCCAACTGCCCAGCAGGGACAGGAGCGGGTTTCTTCTACAAGTGGTCAGCTCAAGTGTCTGGAGCCATGCAGAACTAAGGCAAGGGAAGACAGCCACAGTGAAGGTGTCCCTGCCCAGAGAGGCTGCACAAAGTCCCTCACGGAAGCCTCCCGTGTCCCAGTGTGGAGGCAGCAATCACTTATGGAGTGAAGTGCAGTGGCGCATTTGATACCTCACTAATCTCAAGAAGACCAGATCAGGCACCCGGCAGCGCCCTAAACCGCACATCTGAAAATGGACCGCTGGTGGTGGACCACACTCCAAAGTCCTCAAACACCAACGGCCATTTACAAAAGGGGATGGAGTGGCACTTGGCAAACACTGATTCATCACATAAAAAAAATTACTCAAAGGGCTCTCTATAGAAGCCGATTGTTAATCAGGACAATTTCAGGACGAAACATTGCAAATATTGTGTCAGCAAATTAAAAATGGCCTACTTGTTTCAGGGTAAGAATCACTTAGCTCAGACCATACATAAAGTATTGCATTTCACACCCCATTTGCTGTAACATATTAGTGGGTTCATCAAGTACAAATCACCCCTTGCCTGCTTCGGATACTTGGAGGGGGCACGGGCAGGGCCCATGCAGGGCCCACTCTGCACCCCAGGACAGGGTCTGGGCATACTTGCTCTGTGGGCTGTCAGCAACCTTAAATTACCCTGCAGTCTTAGGAAATATCCCCTCTTTACATGTTACAAATGGAAACTGCACTTGGTGTGTTGGTCTTCATTTAAGATTCCTGAGAAAGATAGCTGGATAGCAGAGTTTCTCGTACTTTTGGGATGGATTTGAATTCGCTAGTAAGATGTCAGAAATGTTTATCAGAAGAAACACCAACACCTACGCCACCACCAGCTCTGTGCAAAGCAGAACCAGGCCGAGCCAGACCACACCTATGCCACCACCAGCTCTGTGTGAAGCAGAACCAGGCCGAACCAAACCACACCCCCGACAAACTACAATCCGCAAAGAGGAGTTAGCTGAAATCCCAGTCCCCTGTTATACTACAAAAAATGCTGTCCAAACCCCCAAATTGAGAAGCAGAGGGGAAAGGAGGAATCTCACTTGCTGGATACATTTTGACTTAACCCTGAGTACGTCCCGGGTACTATTAATAAAATATTTATCAGTCATGTAGAAGCAGACAGTTTGGAGAAATGGTGATGCCTGGAGACACAGGCAATTAGAAGAAGGTCGCTCATATATATCTCCCCAAGACAAGCAGAGACAAAGACAGAAAGCCTTCACAGACCCTGGCTTCAAGTCCTCCAGGACAGAAAGTACGGAGGGGTGACTTCCAGCACAAGCCACAACTGTATTTTCCTTTTTCCCTTGACTGCTAGGGTGCTCAGAGATAAGCCCTAGCTTAAATTTCTGAATGTATACATTCCAGTATAATGCCCTATCCCTTTGTTGTTTACACATAAGTTTTTTTTATTGTTTTAATGAGTATTAAGGTTGAAAGACAGATTGTCAGGAGGAGGAGGAAGGAAGGAGACTCGGCATCACAAAGGACCTGAGACGCAGCGTCCTATCCTCAACCAGCCTGGTGCCTTTATGGGGCGGCCCCTGCACCCCAGGGCAGTGGTGTTTGTCTCTCACACTGCTAGCTCTTGGTGCTGGAGGGATGCTGGAGGCCTGAACCCTCTCATTCAGCAAAGTACCCCCCCCAGGTTGAAACCTGTTCTCCAGGCCAAAGTAATGCCTTGGAAAAAATAAGTGACAATCGTGGGCAGGAGGTTCGCTCAGCCTCGGTGACATTGTGGGGAAGGAGATGGCAGGATGTCTCAAGAAACCACACGGAAAAAACGTAAACCTTGAAGGCCTAATCGCAGCGAGCTGTTCCTGCCTGTGTGCTGGTGGTCCTGAAACAGGTAGACTTTTGAGGTGACTCGCTCCCATCCTGGAGCAAGGTACCTACAGACTTTAGGACGTGGAGCAGCCAGTTCACCGTTCTCACCACTTGTCCTAGCAAATAAGTTCCCCTCACCTGTTTCACTTTTTACAAAAACTTCTTATGGGTGGAGAGGGAGTTAATAAAAGAAACAATATGTGTAAAAAAATGCAAGGTGCCCAGAGTACGGCTAATGGAATTTGATGCTGGCTTTAATTTTAATGAAGAAAGTTGCCAGTGGCAACAAGACTGTCAGCCGCCGACGAGCACCATTAATAAAGATCGAGACAACATTAGTGCCCGGCACCAGTACAAAAGGTTCCCTCGCTTCATGCTGTGCTAAATTGGCTGCCCAATTTTTCTTAAGTGTCCATTCTATTTAGAAGACAATTTATTAATTTTTGCCATTCATTGTCAGTTGACAGGCCATCATTTTGTAGCCCGAATTTTAGATGAAAACTAATTGAAAAGACTGGCAGTATTTATGAGGGGTATTATTTGTCAATTACAGCGGCAAATACTCCTCGCTACCACCAACTTTGATGCCCCTGTCCACTGGGTGGGAGCCCTGTGACTGCTGGCATTAAAATATGAGTGAGTCTCTCCCAGCTCATCAGCTCATCAATTTCATAGGCATGGGGGAAGCCACCTTCTGTGTCCACGGACCCGTCACAGGAGATGGATACATCACACCTAGTGACAAAGAGGACACACCTGCCACGTGGTGACTACAGACAACTAAGCACATGGAACAGAATTCACTGGCATCCCATTCACATTTGGTATTTTTTTTTTATCATCCCTGTACACTTAAATTTTGTTGTTTTAGAATAATTCTTCAGGGACAGAGATGTGGCCCAGTAGTAGAACACTGGCCTAGTATGTATCAGGTCCTGAGTTCAATCCTCAGCACAATAAACAAAACCAAACAAAATTTCTAAGCTATTACTGAATTTTAAATTCAGAAAGGATCATATATATGCATATATGTTTTGAACATCAAATTTACCAAATTAGAAGCTTGATGTATTACTTTAAAAAGATAAGGCTAAACCAGGTATCAGAGGCATGTCTGTCATCCCAGTACCCAGGAAGCTGAGGCCGGAGGACTGCTCCGAGTACGAGGCCAGCCTGGACTGCGTGATCAGTTCAAGGTCAGTGTGAACTACACAAGACTCTGCCTCAACCAAAGCAAAGCAAACAAAACAAATCAAAACATAGGTAAGCCTTACCCATTATAAGGAAAAATGTTTTTAATCAATAAGTCCTCTATAATTTTAAGAGTAAAAAGTTTGAAAAATATATTTCTCTACAAATGTGATCGTATTCCGTATTATCTTTACATTTTCAAAGTAATGCTACCAAAATCCCTGATAAAAAGCACTTGGCAATGAACGAAAACAATCTGCTTATTAACTAAAAAATGTAATGAATCTCACTGTTACATGGCCAGCTTAACCTCCCTTTCTGCAGTACTGCTAATACAGACTGGGTGCCTTCAGGGCGGAATGGCGGTAGATGGTAAGGCTGATACAGAATCTGTCAAAGCCTGCTGTATAGCCTGGGTTATGTTCCCTTTGAGTTGATACAGTTACAGGTTACAGCTATTAAAATACACATTTTTGCAAGGGAGTGATAATAAATTAAATGCTGTGTGGCTTTGGTATCTTGAAACTGTCAGTCCAATGGTACCATGAAAATTCTCAGAGGTCACCCAGCAGCAGTGCCCACTGTCGCTACAGGGCCCCAAACTCTCAGAGTCCAGCAAAATCCATGGCCCTGCACCAAAGCCCCAGGGTTCTTCCAGGGCACAGGAAGACAGGGCTTCACACTCATCACTTGCCAACGACTGCTGTGTGCCTGAGGATCACTCACAGGGATCACAGGAAAGCTTTCCACGGCTGCTTACATTGTGCCTTGCTGGGCTTGAGGCTGTCCCTGAGCACAGCAGTGTGGCAGACCAGGAGGTGCAGAATGGACAGTATGTGAGTGATGGGTTAGGCGCCATACTGTGTAGACCCTGACTCCTGTGGTCGCTACATGTCTGCAGTACCCCCCTCCCATGACACATGGGGACAGAGCCTGTAGGTGCTCCCCCAGACCGCAGGTCACACTGCTGCCACTGGAGGTCAGTGAGCTGCCGATGGCCCCACTGGAGTCTGACGGGGTCCAAGGAGGACACTTGTCCCACATCTTTCCACCTTCCTCAACAGGGTCTCTTCTCCCACATGAACCAGGCTCACTGTGCCAAAGACAGCTGACTTCACTATGGAGGCTGCTGCAGACCACAATGCAGGTCTGCAGGGCTTACCACAAATGGGCAGCATGGTCTTGCATTCTGGAGTTTACCAGGTACCCTGGGCAGGGGATTTTTAGTGGTGGTGCTCTTGCAGGTGGTCTTGGTGCCCATGGCCACAGGTTTCTGACTTTGCACGGGATGCTGGAGTGAACTCCAGGGCAGTGTCTGGCTGAGCCAAGGCCCAGGGCTCACCCTGTCCCTAGCCACAGCAATGGCTTCACATGGCACAGGCAGATGGACCCTGAGGAGCTGCTCTCAACAGAGCAACTTAGGATCACTTCCCGGACTGTGCTTTAGGTCCACTGCTGGCTTGATGTGGAAAGGTCTCAAACTTCAAGTGCCCAAGATGAAGTGCACTGCCATGAGCGTGTGCAGGGTCAGACAGTGGCCCAGGCAAAGAGGCGAGTCAAAAGGCTTCGCCCAGTGGCTTCCGGAGCTGACACCAAGCAAGGGGCATTTCCTTTTACGTCAGCCAGGCCCCTAAATTCAGGTTGGACTATGAGATATCAGAACAAACAGAGAAGAGGTACAGCCTCAGTGATGCTAAATTAAGATGAAATTTAAACATCATTCTTGGTACTTGTGAGACAACCTGACCCTCAGGGGACACAGCGGCCTCTGGTGACCCACATGGGTAATTAACATTTTCCTTAAGGCTGGAGGAGCAAGGATGTCTCCTGCCTCCTCGGTGTCTCCAACTCATTTCTCAACACTGGGCTCTGATTCCAAGTTGTTCCCTGCCTTGTAGCATGGTGGCCGGAAAAGAACGAGATGCAGGGCCGGGGAGTTAGCTCAGTGGTTCCGGCGCCTGTCTTGCAAGCGCAAGGGCCTGGGTTCGATCCCCGGTAACCACATAACAATACTGGGTGTGGAGACTCACCCCAGCAGCAAACAGTACCACATACCACAGTGCGGGGCATGGTGGCTCACGCCTGTAATCCCAGCACTCGGGAGGCAGAGGCAGGAGGATTGCTGTGATGTGAGATGGAGGCTGAGCTCACGGCCAGCCTGAACTACAAAGCGAGACTGCCCCCCCCAAAAAAAGAACGAGATGCAGGTGAATGGGCATTCACAATGTAAAAATCAGCAGTTTAGGGAAACGAATTTAAAGAAAAGAAAGACTGATATTCTATCTTCCAGATGGAAGAGCTATTTTTCACCTAATATAACTCATCTTTCACGACTTCAAGAATATAGCCAGAGAAAAATATTTTTAGAATTGAGTTTAAAAAATGATAAACCTGCAACTGATTTAATAACTATGTGTAAAAAAATTCAACAATATTTAAATAATACTATTGCAAAGAGAAGTTAAAACGTCAGCTGACATTTAATTTCAAATACATCTATTGGTGATTGATTTTGGAACAGCTACTACACTTCGCACTCCCCACCAGAAATTGAAGGAACCACTTTCCATTTCCCTTCATACATTTAGGATCTATCGCTCCTTCCGGTGTGTAGTAGGAGTAACAAATATAAAAAGTAAGCCCAGGGGTCTGAGCTCCTCTCCTGTGGGCAGTGCCCTGGGGATGGGGGGTATGCGGCGTAAACCTCTGAGGGTATTTTCCAGAATACTGGCTCTCAAATGAGTGTGGATAAAGGACTGTTGCCTACACTTGGCTCTATCAGCTCTGACGTGGAGAATGCAGTGTTGAGAGTATGGCCAGGGGGACCCAGCCGCTTGGGTGATCCAACAGTGACAGCCTGGACACAGCCTGGCCAATGGAGCAGGTGGACTTGCAGAGGTTACGAGGCTTCCCCAGGTCACAGCTGTCAGGTGGGCCTGGGTTCGAGGCTGCTTGTTTCCTCCACATGTGGCTCCCGGCCCTGGCTAAAGTCTGGTCTGAGGTGACTGGTATGGAGCTGGCCTTTCCTCAGCAGCCAGGACATGGGTTCGTTCAGACTGCCCCCACTATGAACAAGGGCGAAACCACCATCTGGGCAGGAAAGGGAGTGGGTGCCCACGCGACCCACTCAGAGCACAAGAAGGCCTCCCAAGGCAGAGAGTCGGCCAGGCCCTGCGCTAACAGGCAGGCTGTCGGAAGCGGAAGCGGAAGCGGAAGCGGGAAGGGGCCTGGCGTTCTGCACCCTCCCTGCAGTATTTCTGGGTGGCCCTGAACGAGGGACTGGGCCTAAATCTTCTTAGCCGTGACAGCAGCCGACAGGGCTTGACTGCTGGTTTTCAAATCGGGTTTGCTGGAGGCAACCTGGGAACCCTGGAAGACAGGGGAAGGCTGAGTGGGCGGGGCGGTATCTCTCCACCTGCCACTTGGCTTCCAGCCGGGGCTCAATCACTCCAGGAGCCCACACATCTCATTTCTGCTCCTCCGCGGTGAGGGAGAGGAAGCCCAGAAATGTAGGCATTTCCTGCTATTTGCTTCATTAAAAGTCTGGACTCATCAGGTATTTAGGCATGGCTCAGCCGCCGAAGCCTGCACGTCTACCCGGAAGCTGACCTAGGATGTCTGCATTTACCAGGGCTTCTGGCTAACAGCACCGCTTCCCCAGTGAGTCCTGAGCACAGCCTGCACTGCGTGGTACCCAACCCAGAACACCAACAACCGTCGTCCTCCTGCCACAGCACGGCCGTTTGTTGGTCTCACTTCTCATTCCCTGCAGAAGACAACTCCGTACATTTCAGCACTTGGGAACAAATGCACTGCCGTGCTTTCCTCCTTCAATGAGGCTGAAGAACATATTCTGTCTCCAATTTTCATTAGCGTTCAAAATCATTATTCAGTCATACTCTCGGATGAAATATCCTGGTTTTTGAGTCCCTAAATAAGTGACACCTAGACTTGGTAACAAAGAAAACATTGCCACAGAAGCGATGTAAAACAGACAGTGACTTCGGAAGATGAGAGAGACTCCTCCCCTGCTCACCCATCCCTGGGGTTCGGAGGGATTTATCTGTACCTGCCTGGGGGCTAATTAGAAAGAAACCAGGAAAATCGAGCTGAACCTGACATTACAAGGCTGGAACTGTTCTGAATCGCAATCCTGTGCAGCTCCCCTAACCTGCCGAAATCCACCCTCAAACCCTGCAGCGAGGCAGTCTCTTCTTTATTCCGTCTACAAAACAGTGAAGACGCAGCTCTCAAATGATCTTTGATTTTCTAAAAAAAATCTTTACTTTTCTTCACTGTTGCACGCCCCCCAAACATACAATGTTCTCATAAACATTCTCGTAAACGAGATTTTAAAAAAAGGTTCCTCCAAGAAAAAGTGGAAATGCTCACTGATTTCTTCCTTTGTTGGTGAATTGCCTGCTATAGAAATTAAGGGTCCCTTTGGAAGTTGCCCGAGTTTCTGCAGGAGCCCGGGCTCTCCGGCCCCTTAACCTCTTTGTTGGAAGGTGTCAAAGGTCTATCAGAGATGCACTCAAGTCAGCCAGCTATGGAGCTATCACCACCAATCTGCCGTTCACCTCTGGGTTCACTCCCACCGCTAATTCATCATGGCCGGACAGCTGGGTGATTGTGGGCCTCCCGGCACAATGCGGGGCTCGGCCAGCCACCCCTCGGCCTGGCCAGGGGGAGGGCTGACTGGCACGGGCTCGGGAGGCCGAGATAAGTGCTGGCTGTCAGCGCAAGGACAAAGAAGGGCAGGCCCTGGGGAAAGAAAGGAGATAAAAAAAATCCTCCACAACTGCTTTATCTGATGAGGGTTATGGCTAATTAATTATAAACTCAATTACCTAACCCTTACTTCAGCAGTCTCTATTCATTAAGAGATAAAACTTGACTGACGGCAACTTTCTCTTGCACACACACATACAGTGGGCAGGCTTCGATTTATGCTCACCGACACCCCATTTCCTAAGGAGACCTCCGCAGGCACTCACACCTGTCGGCTCAAGACGGTCAGCCTCTGGGGTTCCCCCCTCCCCCCTCCATCCCCTCCGCGGCATGCCAGGAGGGCCCGGCTCCCGTGCTGGGCCCTGGCGTTAAAAAGAAAACCCAGACTGGAGACAATAGATATTACACACATGCGTGCCCCTCGCTGCTGCTCACGACTCTGCATTTTAAGAGGATGTTTTAACTTGGGTGTGAAGACTGGGTGACCGGCTACAGAACTGCTGCTCCTTTTCCCACCAGAAGGCAAGAACTGAGCGCTAGGGCATACATTATTTTAAAATACAGATCCCCACCCCCCCTAAATTCCGGACGGCCTGACCTCCCGCGTCAGTTCCCAGCACCTGGTTTCACAGGCGGCGGCAGCCACAGGCCCGTTTCATCAATAGGCTCTATTCAGTGGAGGTTGTTAATCTCTCTCACCCTCTCTCCGCTTTGCCCACTTTAATGTATTTTCATGTCTATAAGTTCTTTTAATAAGCTGGGAGGGTCTGGGAGAAAAATACTTCAGGTTTCCTTACTGCTCGTCGCCAAAATTACCTCTGGCGTACTGCAGATGAGATGTGCGGGTTGTGCATCAAAACACCCAGGTTTATTTCTTTTCCTAACAGGCGGCTACCTGGACCCCCAGCTTTAATGTCAGTGCAATTATTTTTATGGCAGGCGCTCGGGAGAAGTCTCCCCATCTCCTTCTTTGCTCTGCTCACAGGCTCCTGGCCCATCTCTCTGCACTGGTCTGGTGCCCAGTGTGGTGGCACCAGGGCTGCCCTTCTGGGGTCAGAGCAACACGCCTGCGGAGGACCCACATATGCCCTGCTCCCGGGACCCTGGCTCTGCCTGCAAGTGCTCCAAAGTGGCAAGGGATACAGCTGGCAAGGCAAAGATACCTCTTCCCTTAAAAATGTCCCCAGAGCCAGCAGGCACCCTGGTACACCGAGAAGGGACAGGGCCATAGGCACAGGGGTGATGACGGGGGCACCAAGGTGTGTGAGCTGCGGCCAAACTGCTCCCACCACTCCTGATGCCTTGTCACCCTGAACAGGGAGGCTGTGGTCCTCTCCTGGGCCTCCCAGGCCACACGCCTTGTAGCCGGGCCCTCTCAGCCTTCCTGGCGCTGGCAGGGCAGAAGTACATGGGGGACATTCACAACACATCGATAAGGCACTGACAGCCCCGCCCAGAGGCCCTGGGGGATTGGCCCATGTGCCCAGTGGCACAGTTGGGAGGAGACCACGCAGTGCCCAGCAGCCAGAGGCCCTCGACGTATAGGCCAGCACCCTTCCACGATGCTCCCATGCACGGCACCCAGAAGAACACGGCCAACAGTCAGCTCCTAAGGTCCCGCACCGCCATCCCCCAGTGAAACCCCAGCGTGGGCAGGTTAACCCTTGGTCGTAGCAAGCCTGGACCCTGAAATGGGCTCGGACCTGGAATCCCATTGCTCCCCCAAATGGACTCAACATGTGGGTCTCCAGCTTCACATCAGAACCGTGTGGAGAGCCGCAGGAAGAGGGTGATCAGGTACGTCGCTCTCCCTGCCAAGCAGCTGTTAGGCGAGGACACGGAGCAGCTATCCCACTGTCCCAGAGGCTTCCCCTACCTCAGACAGCCCTTCACAGCCTGAGCAGTGTGTGCAGCTGACGAGGGTGTGGCAGAGCCAGGGGGCTCGTGCTCACAGGGAGCCTGCAGCACACAGGTGCTGGGCCGAGGGAAACGAGGTCAGGCGCGGCCCCTGGAAGGCGACCATTTCTAGGACTTGAGAGTGGCCGCTCATTTGTGACATAGATTAGAAAGTGAGGAAGCAGTTCTTAACTTGCAGCTCTTGACACGGCTACCATGCTGACATAAAAGACTTCCCACTGTGAGGTGTCACTGGCTCCCAAGTACAGGGTAAGGACACCTGTGTCCCTGCCTTGGCCCTGTGCAACGACCTGCCTTCTACACAGGCCATCCAGCTGGTGCACCTGCCAGCCTCGCATACCACCTCTTCCGGCACTGAGGACACTTGGGGGAAAGGTGAAGAGCAGAGGAGGCAGCTGCACCGCGGGGGACAAGAGAAGGGCTGGGCCCAGGAAGGTGATGCTGAGAGACAAAGAGCCCACGTGACACAGATGGACAGCGAGGATGTGCACACCGGGGCGGACACGCGTGCAACAGAAATGTCCCGGGACGGGCAGCTGCGCCCAGAGGGGGGGAATGGGGCAGTGCTGGGCACAGTGTGCACCCCTGTCTGCCAGGCAGTGACGCACAACTCCCATAGCACTAGCATCCTCACAGCAAGGACCAGTGACAGCCACAGAGGCTGAGCTTTGAGCACAGCGGGGGAAACCTCCCAGGACACACACGGCTTAGTGAGAGCCTGTGTGAGCTACGCCGGGCCAGCAGGGGTAAGAACACTGGCTGCCACCCTCATGTCCACCCGCACACAGGGGCGGCATCACTCAAACAGGACAATCAAACCTGACTTTACTCTGAAATCACGAGTGCTTAAGAAACTTAGAAGCGAGCCATGTGACAACAGTCCGCTGTGGACGTCATCGGCTCCACTGCCGCGAAGAGGGAGACACTGGCAACTTTTCCCAGGAAATTATAGTCCGAATCCTTCATGAGGTGGACCTCGTCCTTTTCTTCGAAAACTTGATGGCGGTCTTTAGTATTCACTGGCATAATTAGGACTGCAGTTAATTTCATTAAATTCTCTTGCTGCTAAATGAAGCAGATTATGAGACATCTTTTATTGCAAGGCGTGAAATTACAGCCTGTCAGCTGCCAATGGTAGGGTGAAACTAATGAATTACAGGGTAAATAACACCAGAATTAACCAGCCAATTTAACATAGCGCCATGGAACAAAGTCATTTTTACTTGGAGCTTTAAGGAACAACACAGCCGAGCTACCCTTAAGGCATGCGGATGGGAAGGAAATCCACCCACGGACCGGGCAGCCCTAAAATGCTGCGAGGGAGAAGGGGCTCTGGGGAGACACTGTGATGTAGCCCTTACAGCCCTCCCAGGATTGCAAAGCAGAGTCCAGATGACAGGAATACCCCGGGGAGTGCAGGTGGGGACGCAGAGGTGACCTGTGTCCTCTCTCGTCCTGCTCAGAAGAGCAGGAACCTTATGTTTGCCACGTGGATTGTGTATTTGGAAAATACAAATGCACACTGAGAACAGCATCTTCCAGGTGCACTAACCTACACGACTACCCTTGAATCACAACCTGACAGTGGACACCGCCGCGAGGGGTCAGCACCACGGTGAACGATTTTCACATTTGCTAACTCCAAAGCCTTCCTAGGGTAATACGATTTCCCTCCTCTCTGCTATTCTCCGTGGGCACAGGCTGCTTCGCACCTCCTAGCATTAGGAGCGATTTGTCGTGGAGGAGGACTCCACTACTTCCCTACCACGCAAGAACCTGGTGCCGGGCACCAGGCAGGGAAAGGACATGATAGCAGGGCTGTTCCCTAGAGGCTGGCATTGAGGGCATTTCTGACAGGCCCACAGACCCATCAGCTGAGTAAAAAGCAGGGACAAGGCAGGGGGTGCTTGGGCAATAGGAGAAGCCAGCCAAGGGCCCAGAATCCACGGTGGGGACAGAGGAGGTGACTCAAAGCACTGGCCCCAAACCACTTCACATGAAAGGCTTCATTGCTTTCCTCACTGCCTTGGCCAAACTGTGAAAATGTAGGAACAGGAGTGTCATGGAGGGCTGCTGGGGATGAGACTGTGACAAGGGGACTCTGCAGAGTAGTGGAGGCCTGGATCACCCCCCAGGGCCCTGAGGTCCCCAGCTTGGAACATGCCAGGTTGGGCATAGTGCATGAGGGTCACTGTCCCCAAATGAGTGCAGGAGGGCACACGTGTGTGCGCTTGTGTGTACATGCACAGATCCATGAGCAAAACTGGAGAGGCAGACACTGTCTCTTCAGGAGTCCCAGCTGCTGCAGTCCTTGAGTGATGAGGATTCAAAATACTGAAAATTTTTCTTGTTTGATAAAATGACACAGATTAAATTACTATGGCTAGAACAGTTTTACGATAAACTTGATTCATTTTAACCCTGTCATATCTTTTCAAAGATGTAATTTTCTATACAAAATGAACTTCAAGCTAAATAATTTATGAAGTGGTTCACATTACTTATGAATTTAATATAGAGTATGTACACTGTGCAACAACATCATTTTCATTGGGAATCATTTTTCTTTTCGACAAAAGTGAAAGCAGGAGTCAGAGACTGGGGAGAGTGGACTGCATTTTGGGGAGGCCATGAAAAGCCGCAAGGGCCAAGCTCCCGGGAAAAACACACCACGCATAATCTGGTTCTGGCTTCTTTTCTAAAACAGTATTCTTCTGAACCAACTATCTTTTCTTCCTTAGTTTCCCACTGTGTTAACAGAGACACTGGGAGTTTTTAGCCACTGACTGAACGGCACGCCCAGCTCCTTTTGGTTTTCATTTTGTGACAGGCTTCAGGCTGCACAGCTGTCCAGCCTGGGTGCTACCTCGAAACCCTTCTGCCTCAGCCTCCTAGGGGGCTAGGATTGCACCCGTGCACCAACACATGCAGCTTAGAGGAACCGCTATTCAGGGCCTTTGCCCTGCGTCTGGAAGTTTCAGTGAAGGCTCCATCTTCAGCAACTTGTACCTAATCAGCCTGTGTCGCTGGCAGTTTCCTCAGTGCCTGGGCAGTGCTCAAACCCTACATCTCCACTTCTTGAGGTGCAGGGGAGAACCCAAGCTCTCTCCCCAATTGTGCAGCCTCTGCAGAGATGGACGCACAGACACGATCCAGTGAGGGTCATCAGGGTATAAACTTCTGGGTCAAATCTTATCCACCACCCATCTCAAAGCTGTCTCACTCCTGAGTCCCAGACCCAGCTGCACCAGTCTCCTGAACAGCAGCATGTTTCTCCAAACATACCAGCTTCTGAAAAGGAAGATGCCTAAGTGGCACCCTCTCTGCCAACTACCTACTATCCAGGCACCTGTTTGGACGCACCTAGAGGAGGTGGGACAGTGTGTACACAAATGGAGAGGAGCAGCTCTTGCCACAACACTGGGGCATGCGACACGCTGGATTTGGTGGTGCAGCCTGCAGGGGACTGGACTTGGCTGATCACTCGAGGGGCCCCACACAGACAGCCCACGCACAGGAAGGAAGGCCCGATGCTCAGGACACGCCCTAGACCTGCTTCGGACAGGAGCGGGTGGGGGACTGGCAGGGAGGAGAGTGGTGGGGTGGGGTTGCCTGGTTCTGAGGGCCACGACGCTAAAACCAAGAGGGACAGCAACAGGACCCACAGCATTTCTATTTTATTTTGAAGATGTGTACTGTTAATTTTATATAAAATTTTATAACTGAAATAAACACATGTTCAGTTTATAGGACTGATAGGGCAGCAGATGCCTAAGATCTTTCTTAGGGTGTCTCAAAACAACTCTTGTCAGAATAAGGCCTTTAAATTCAAAGGTCTGCAAAGGAACTATGATGACCCACAGTGTGCAAGACAGGACAGTGGGGACAGTGGTGCGAGAGCGATGAATGCCCTCCTGTGACACAGGACGTGAAGACTGATACGTGACAAGTAAAAGCACTGATGAACTGGCCGTGATGACAGGACAGTGTGGAGATGGTTGTCATTTCCGTACGTGACAAAGTCACAGCTCTACTAACACTGCAGCGGAATGTTGTTTACACTCATGCTTGACCGCATGAATGTCAAATCACAGCAGATAGTGGAAAGCAAGTCAGTTCTCCCAGCTGGTTCAAGGCTCCCTAACTCCACCTCAGGGCTCTTGCGGGGAGCTCTCGATCTAGAAGGCATGATCTGTGCAGTGAGCTAGGTCCGGAGGTGTGGTCCATGCTCGGGAACAGGGATCGCTCCACACTGCAAGCTGCAACGATGTGTCAGCCAACAGGGCATTCTTGTCTAGCACTTGCAGCCTGTGCTCTGGAGTCAGGAAACCCAGAGGAGGAGCCATGCCCAAGGCCAGCAGGTCAGGAGAGGGGAAGCCACAGTGTGAGCTTGGGCTTCCAAAGAAAGGGTCTCCTGCAGACAGCGCCACCTTGGACAGACAGGTAAAGGCACTGATTCCAACAGCAGTGCAAAGTGGTGACCACAGATTTTTTTTAAACATAGGGACAATGCATAAGGAGCTCAAGGCTCCTTGACATATTCAGGTGTGTGCAGAAGACTCCTCAGAGCTTGTGAGGGAGGAAGAGAGTGGTGGGGATGGCAGGACAGAAGTGGGAAATTCCGACGAAACGGCCCCTGAGTGTGTGTGAAGGACGGGCTGTTTGAGATGATTTGCCATGTTGACACCGACAGAGGACAGCAGACATTTCGAGCTGTCTGCAAGTAATCAGCCTTGGTGAAAATTCAATGCATTCAACATAAGCCAAATTACAATGTCTAGTATGTGGAAACTCCTCGGTAAATATTGATAATTCTTTATAAATTGCTAAGTGGTAAGCAAGTTATTATTTTAAAATACATGTGTGTCCACCCAAAGGTTTCCTACTGGGTCAGAATGGTGCTAACTCTGGATCAAGAGCTCCCAACGGTTTGTTATGGTATCACTTATTACAGTGTATCAATAGGCACTCCCCACACAAGCTTTTCCCTGGCATCGCGGTCGGGCTTCTTAGAAGTGCCGCCCCATGCCTGGTGCTCGTGATTTCCATAGTCTGT
This sequence comes from Petromus typicus, assembly GCA_004026965.1. Classification (NCBI taxonomy): domain Eukaryota; kingdom Metazoa; phylum Chordata; class Mammalia; order Rodentia; family Petromuridae; genus Petromus; species Petromus typicus. The sequence continues at coordinate 40,451 of PVIR01000857.1, read as the reverse complement.
GGTCTCTCTCTGGACGACTACCCATGACCTCATTGCTCCAATGACCAATGGATGCTCGCTCTCCTTTTCCATGTTGTCTCCCTCCCTACAGAGGCACGTCCCCTTCCCCCATGACAGCAGGCTATCAGTTTCCCTCCCTGGCCCCTTGCCCTGATTTTTCCCCCTTAGACCATTCTGTCCTTTGGCTCCTGCCCTAGCCCTCTGCTCCGCAGCTCTAGGCACGTCTACATTAGCCATTCAAATGCCTCCCTTCACCACTCTCCCTATGCACAGAAGTACCCAGAGTGTCTGCCCTGGCGATTCCACAGGGGATGGCTGCGGCCACACGCACCACTGCTGTGTCCCATCAGCCTGCCAACTTCCCTTCTTGTTGCCTAAAGCAACCTCTACGAACGTGAACAAGCCGAGAACTGCAGTGCCATCCAGGCTTCCTCTTCCTCCCTTGCATTCTGCCTCTGCTTGACCAGTCTGTGCTGCTTATTTAACTCCTTCGGATCCTGTAGATGCCACCCGCATGGGCCCAGCAGGCCCTGGCAAACTGCTCTACCTGGCCTCCTCCTGACTGGCTTACGGCGCCCAGGGCCCCACTCTGCAGTCTGTGGAACCGTTGTAGGTGCACCACTGACCCCCAGGGCCAGGCCCTGGGTTCTGAGCCAGAGCAGTGAAGTCTCTGCGGAAGTCACAAAAGGAAGTAGAGGAAAAGACTGCAAGTGCAGCTGGGATCCCAGGTGAAAATGTGAGGGAGGAACCGCCACCTCTTTCTTCTACCAACCATCTCCTGGTCACATCCTCGCCTAACTGGTCAAGGTCATGGGAGAAGCCACCAGAATGGCTGCGCACATGGTCTCCCCACCGCAGGGAGCTGGCCTGATGCTTCGCAGCTCTACATGTAGGAGGGAAGGCCGAGCCCTGGGCTGCGGGAGGCCACACGCTGCCCCAGTCACAACATGACCTGATTACAAACATCCCTCTCCAATGTTAGAATACACAGCTAATATACTCTTAGCTGGAAAATTATTTTGCCCATAAATTATTTCAGATTTTAATTTTCCCCTTTTCTGGTTATGCTGCCTCCCTTCATTGACTTTCTCATTTTAAAAGAAGTTCATAATTCTTTCCAAGTTTCTCTCATCCTGTGCTGGTGACATCCATTTCCGAGTGAAAATCAGCTACAAAAATGTCTCTCAATGATGATAACCTGCAAATAGGGAACCATTTCACGTAGGAAGAGACAAATGCTCCTTCTTTTCTTACAACTCCCAGACGAGGGGTGACAGCAGCCCTTGCACAACCGCATGCAGTAGGTGGCTCTGAGCAGGTAGAAATGGATTCACTGTCAAAATGTGCTCTAAACAAACTTCTCCCCTCCCCAGGGCTGTGGATTCAAAGCCTCGGGTAGGGCTCCTCCAACCTGATGTGCTGGCTTTGTGTTTTAAGCTCCCCAGGTAGTTCTGTGAACATCCCTGCGAAATATGCAAGTCAAATGAAATTTAACTCCAAGATGAAGCGTGTCTCTGTACACACACGCACACGGCAGCGGAAAGCCATGATCCAAAAGCTTTTATTGAGTCTCTTGTATAATATTTAAGTAGAAAAGCACAACCTGGCTTCTCGTACACTTTACTTCAATCATACTTTATTGTTCTTAAGATTTTCTGCTAAAGACTGCTAACTAACCAGTGAGCAGAATCCCAGGAGGCAAATATACTATGGCTTGTCTTATGACACATAGACCTCAGCTGTATTAACTACTGAACTTGGCAAATTTGCTACCTACTGAGACATCACTGCTATGTAATGTCAACAGAGTCCATGTTTGCCCGCGCTAGCTTATGTAATGGCTTTACATTTCCACTGTGAGTTCCTGAGTGGTAAACCTGGAAGCACAACTTAGGAATTGGGTTGTCACCATAAGTCCAAAAGAATCATTTCCATTTCTAATGTGCATTGTGTTAAAGAAGACTTAATCAATTAGGTGCCAAGAGAAGGTCTGAGACCTGTCACAACAAACACCCACAGACTGGAGGAGGGTATGTGCATAAATGAATTCTCCTCCTGGGTCCCTCCACCTCCTGTCATACCCCTACTGCGGTCTGACACAGGCTGACCTTCCCAGGACCAGTCCTTGACTTTCTCCGTAGGTGTTACATTCTTGGAAGACAGACAGCATCTTGTCTGTACGTAGTGACAATGGTCAGATCTGGATGGTGGTCAGCTGCTGGCTGGTGCAGTCCGTAGTGAACCATTTCATACTATTTTGGTACACACTATTTTGAATTCTCTAAGCTTTCTTAACACTTACTCCAGGATTTATTCCAAAGAATGAAGACTTGAGGAAGTGTGTCCCCTATCCTCCTACTACATGGAGTGTTACAGCAAATAAAAAAAATTAATATAAACAAAATTACTTTGAAGGCAAATATCCATCGACACTAGCCTGTTTCCCACTAGGGGTACTGTTAGCATATCCATCGAGATGGCTCAAGTGTAAATCATAATGTCTTAAACAGATATCAGAGGTTTGTAAAATAACCGACATTCCCTCCAAACATTTATTTTTCACATGTTCCCTATTTATACCATTTTTATTCCAGCTCAATTTTTTCACATACTAAGAATTGAGTAATAAATTTACTGATGAGAAAAGAAATTTGCCTTCCATACGTGATTACTATAAAGTATAATGTTCCCATACAGCAACTCTTATGTGAATACAGGAGGAAGACAACACGAAATGCTGTTTCCTGAGCTCCACAGACATTCTCTGTCACCTTCATCTCCTGGACGGCTCTGGAGAAGATGGCTGCTCTGTGAAATGACCCCAGAGAGAGGTTTGGGGTCTGGCCAAGGCTCACGGCTGAGAAATGGGTTGGGCCTTCGCACCCAGCTCCACGTCCTGCCTTCCAAGCAGCGCCAAGCCTCACATCAACTGCGTATTCTGAGCCTTCCCAGTACAGCTGCCCTCTCAGCCACACAGTAGCACTTCACTGGACACAGATCCTGTCAGCTGTGCTGAACCCAAGCACCCTTCAGAGCTTCTGCACTACCTGGGGTGGCTGGCTTTACACCTCCCTGCACAGGGAAGGACCTGGTGGGATACAGGAAGGTGGTGTTCAGGAGGCAGCCCACCCCTCCCCCCCAACTCTCTTGGCTGGTTATAACCCTCCCTGCCTCTGCCCTAGTGGAAGAACCAACTTCAGAAAACACCCCAGGGTCTGCTGGATGCGCTGGCCCACGTCTACTAGGTGCCAGGTGTGCCCAAATCTTTTAGAATAACCCATTTCCTTAAAAGCAAGCCTCACATCAGCTGAATTTCCAATTGGAGAGCCTTGCTAGGGGAAAAGGACAGCAAGGGAACAAGTGTCATGGACCCAGTGTGTCATTTTCCTGGTTGAGCACCTGCAAAATTAAAATGCAGGCCAACATTTGTCCAAAAGCTACTGTCATGTTCTTTTCCAAAAAAATTTTTTTTAAGGTTTTTTGAAACAGGGTCTCACTTTGTGGTTCAGGCTGGCCCTGAGCTCAGCCTCAAACTCACATCACAGCAATCCTCCTGCCTCTGCCTCCCGAGTGCTGGGATTACAGGCGTGAGCCACCACACCCGGCACTGTGGTATGTGGTACTGGTTGCTACTGGGGTGAGTCTCCACACCCAGTATAGTATGTGGTTTCCAGGGATCGAACCTGGGTCCTTGCGCTTGCAAGACAGGTGCCGGAACCACTGAGCTATATTATCCCCGGCCCCAAAATATTTTTTTTTTAAAGTTCAGCAGTATTCCCACAAGGGACAGTGCCTCGAGAGCTCCTGCAGTGCACCTGGATTACGTGCCTCGGAGCTTCCTGATGACCACTAGCCCCACCGCTTCGCTGTGCCTTTACCCAAGAATTATAGCGATGGAAAACTTACTAAAATACGTGCATCATCCAAAGTTTGCTTCATTCAAGAACCGGCTAAAGGGCTTTCAGTGCTTGCTGTTCAGTTTACTCTTTTGATTGCTTTGCCACTATGTAAATCAATTTGTTAATGTTCCTTACAAAATGCATGAGCCAGTTACACTGACAAACACACAGAGCTCATTCGTAATTAGCAGTTAATTAGTAAGAAGGAACAGATGCTGTTAGAGTTTCAGCAGGCGAACAGGTTCTGTAAACAATGCTTATAAATCTAAATGAATTTATTAACCACAATACAACTGTCAACATTTTGTTGGCAACTCTACAAAATATGGCGGAATCCCCAAAATGTCTTTGCAACATATTAATAATCACAGTGACAGCCGAGCCTCTCTAGCCACCTCCTCCATCTCACCGAGACGAGTCAAAGTCACTGCCTGCTGCTACCTTAGTCTTCTATCCATACTGATCAGGAAGCCGCATCATCCAAGCTGAACAGGAGGCCAACTTCCTGCACTGAGACGCGAGCCTGTCTCAAAGTGTCCAGCAAAGGACCTAGGTCTCTGGAAAGCACTCTCCTTGGGGAGAGCCAGACGTGAGCACCTTCTTGAGAAAGTGCACACCCCCTAACCTGGTGATGGGCACAGTACTGTGAGGACCCGAGACGAACCGGAGGCCTCACAGCACGCGGTACAGGCTGAGGGATCTCTGGGTGGCAGAGACACACAGTGTGTCTGGAAACTGAGGACTGCCAGGGCTGGCTGGCTGGGGGCTGTGGGGAGGCAGCCTGGGCATCAAGGTGGGGTGTGGAGGGCTCTCGAGGCTGGCCTGCTGAGAGCTCAGGACACTTCCTAGCCGAGTGGAGCAGAGAGCAGCCAGGCAGAGTCTGAGCAGGTGCGGCCACTCCTGCGGGCAGATACTGAGGGCAGAGGACACCCAGGGGACGCCTGGGAGCAGACAGCCCTGCTGGGCTGCTGCGCATCCAGCAGGAAGCAAAGCAGAGGAATATGTGGCGGGCAGGGACCCTGAGATAAGGGACACTCTTCCCAGTGGGCACCAGTGTCCACTGCGGCTTGTGAATCAAATGCCCTCATGCTGTTGCGGCTTCAAGCCTAAAGCTCCCGAAAGCTTCTGCCCTTCCTGCTGCATGGGGTAGGAGGGCTCCCGGTGGCCGACAGGCCCTGTTCCCAGGGCCCTGAGAACCAGCCTCAGTGTTTTGCACAAGTCTCCAGGAAGTGACACCAGCTTTCACAGCGGCCTGTCTCAGCGCAGGGCCTCTCTTTCTTGGTGACCTTTTATTTAAATGGCATTTTCCTATCCTCCCGCAGGGACCTCCTTCATAACAGTCTGCAAAATGAATAACTGGCAAAAATGAATGCGAACTCCAGCGGAAGGTGCCAAAAAATTGACATTCCAGATAAAATATTTTCTCAAGGCAGGTCCAGGACACGTGAGTAAGGAGTTGTAGTTATGGGTTCTGCTGCACAGAGTGTGGGCACTCTGGTCTCATGGTGCTCATCAGCTCCATGCATGGAGCCCAGACCCAGGTCGTGGGTGTGTGTGCCCGGCAGGGGAGATGCAGGACTCGGGCCGGGCCACAGCTGAGGGAACGGAAGGCGACTGAATTCACAATGGTGAGGGCCCATGCTCTGCTCCACCTTCCTCTGTCCTGAGGAAGCAAGCTTCACCCCAGATGAAAGGCCACGAGCACAGGGGCCTGTGACCAACATATCCTTTATCCCCAGTGACAAGAGGAGGATGGCCATAAGACATCTGCCTCCACCAGACATCCCAGGCCGTGAGATCTAGGACAGTGACAGTGAACTTCTAGAGCTTTCAATGCTGACAACAACACAAGACCCCAGGCAAGGCACTGACCAGGGAGGCCCAGAACTTTTTAAAGTGGGAAGGGCATAGGGACGAGAGCCAAAACGCAAACTCCAGCGGGAGCTTTCTGGAAACTGCGTGATGGCGCTGGGCACACCATGCATTGGCGGCACCCTGCCTATGTTTCCTTTGCAGTACTGGGGATTGAACGCAGTGCCTTCCCACTAAGTTACATCCCAGCCTCCCTCCCCTATTTTTTATTTTTAGACAAGGTCTCAGTAAATTGCTAAATTGCCCAGGCTGGGATCTAACCAAAGATCCTTCTGCCTCAGCCTCCCAGAGTACTGTGATTACAGGAGAGCAACATCAGGGGGCTCTATACTAGGGAAGGGTAGACTGGCATGACCCCGCTTAGTGTAACATCACGGACTTTTATTAGGTGACGGACACCAGTGCACAGAAATATGCAATGTGCACACACACAGCTAGCGCATCTCTATGGGCGGCGCTGTTTGGAAGCCTAAAAATACACCATGGCTCCCCTCACTCATATAACGAACATTTACTGAGCGCTCACATGCTGCTCCCTGTGATAAGGAGTCCAGGCTCTTTCCCCCCAGACCCAGCGCAGACGGGGATCAAGCAGGATGACGGCTGGGAAGGACTTCACTGACCCTGACCAGGCTCTGGACCACACGGTCAGCACTGGTGGGTGAGGCAGTAGCACACCCGTCCCTGCATGTTTTCTGATTTTGCTACAGTAGACTAGTGTTACTTGCTCCGTCTGAGTGTGTGAGGCTGCTGGATGCAGCCCCGTCCTGCTCCCCCAGCCCAGGGCCGTGCACCCCACTTCCTGCTCACCCAGCTGCACCAGCTTGGACCCTGTGCCAGCAGCCACCCACTGACCAACGCTGGCTCTCCAAAGCCTGCCAGCCTCTTCTTCCTCCAGATGCAGCCCGCCCCCTGGGAGTCAAAGCCAAAGGTCCAGGGCCACTCAACGCTGGGGAAGAGGAGCTCAGGCCGTGGGAGGGGGCACCTCCTGCTGTGTGCCCAGCTGCCCTCCATCCTTGGGCTGGGTGCCTCTCCTGGGCACAGCAGGCTGGTCTGCACATGGGCACCACAGCCGGCATGCACAGATGCACTAAGGCAGGTGGTGACTCCCTCCGCTGCTCATTACCGACGTGGACAGGGAGGATAATTATTCATAAGGACGTCACACATTCCTGAATGCTTACTAATTGGAATTAAGTTTAGAATCCCTACAATACAGACTTATAAGATGTACCACCCGTTCTGCGCTCCTGAGCAATTATTTCATCCCAAGAGCTCAAGAGGTTTTCAAACGGTGCAGAAAGAAATGGCTCATATTAATAAAGGCAGACTTTTTTAGAGTAGGGGAAGGGTCTGTGGGTGGGGGAGGCTGGAGCGGGGAAGGGAGTAACGAGGATGATCAAGATAGGTTGTGTGAGATTCCCCCCAAATGAATGTAAATTTTATGTACTGCAAACATATACCCATAAAAAAGAAGTGGCTAGAATTATTTCTACTACAGTACAGAGAAAATGGTATTAAAATATTACAGGCCATGCCAAACAAACCCAAGATGAACATGAAAGAGCATATCCATAAATTCAGTGGAGGAAAAGCTATCCGAAGTGAGGAGTGACAGAGGAGCGCACAAGCCGCACGCTGGGAGGGGACCTGCAAAAGGCACTTCTGGGGAAGGGACATTCGGCAGAACTGACAAAAAGATCTTAGAGCCAACGATAAGAAGACAAATCACTGGATCACAGAATGAGCAGAAGATCTGAACAGAGCCGCCCGGGGGAGATACACAGGTGCGGACAAGCTTTCCTAAGAAGATGGCTGCGCTGCTGGACCTGAGGGAATGCAAATCAGCATGACCAGGAGACACACTGGACCGAGCGGAGCACACACTACACAGCGCCCGCAGCAAATGCCAACACAGCACGGAGGAGCACCAGGAACTTCCGCTCACTGCTGGTGGCGGTGTGAAGTGGTACAGCTGTTTTGGAAGAGCGTGGGCAGTCTCTTACCAACTAAGATTATTCTTCAGCCTCCATTTTCCTTCAAATGCCTCAGGTTTACCCATCTTTATGGCCAAGTAAACACTCCATGCTGTGTCCACTCCTCTGTTGATGGATGCAGAGGCCACCGAAAGATTTAGCTGCTAGGAGCTGTGCTGCTGTACATGTGGGCATGCATGAATCACTGCCATACACCACCTTTAACTCTTTATGGCAGATATGCAGAAGGGGCACAGCTAATGTTAACTGTAATAAATCAAGACACACACACTTAAGTATCAGGTGGTTCCTTTTATACAGTGTACGGAACCCAAAACATAAACAGCAAGATATAAAAATAGGTAATAGGAAATAGGGACATAGATCTTTCTCAAAAGGGAGAGGAATCAAGAGACGGAGGGAAGGGGTCAGGGATGAAAAAAGAAAAAGATGGGCTATGTCTATGTGCTGGCTCCCCGCAAAGAATGTGCTGCACCCGGGTACTAACAAAAACAATACTGCCATACAACTGAACAGCTGTCTTCTTCAGTACACAGGGGAGCTCCAAATTCAAGCCTGCACAAGCAACTGCACTCAACGTATTTATGGTAGCTTTAATCCTAATTGCCAAAACCTGCCAGTACCCAAGATGCCCTTTCATAGGCGGTCAGTCAACCTGGGGTCACCCCTACAAGGAACCGTATCGGTGCTAAAAAGAGAAGAGCAACCTCACAGTGGAAGGACACACGAGAACCTGACAGGAAGCATTGCCTGGACTGCCTGCAAAAACATCTTCAAAACAGAATAGCTCTACCTGCCTCCGACCCTGCGCTGCCCCGCCGCTCTGCCCATCCACTTCCTGTCAAGGCAGGGCAGCCTGGTCCTCACCTCCTGAAGCTCTCTCTCCTTGCTACACCTAGGCAAGATCTTCTTGCTGCCCTGAGCAGAAGGGAGCCAGCGACCTCTGCCCAGAAGACAGGGCACAGGTGGCTCTCTGCACACCTCTGGCCCTCCCTGGCCTCTCCATACACCTCACTGTGAGCTCTCTTATGTCCCTGCTCTGTATGGCAGGTCAATGAGACAGACACCAGATCATCTTGAGGTGGGAAGATTTCCAGCAGAGAAAGAGGCCAGAGTAGTCTGAAATATTAAAACAGCTAGATGGTGGTGCATTCCTGTAAACCCAGCTTAGCTGGGTAACTTAGTGAAAGTGTCTCTCAAAATGCAAAATAGAAAAGGGCTGGGGATGTAGTGGCTCAGAGGGAAGGTGCAAGTTCAACCCCTGTACCAGGGTGGGCAGGTGGACAACCTTCCCTGTGGCAGGCTCACTCTTACAAAATGCTTGGGAAGCTCTCTGTGTGTGGGCAAATCACTTGGACAGCGAAACCTGGGTGCCAACTCTGGCGGGGGGCAGTCCAACGTGACACAATATGGACAGATACTGTCCTCTCTGGGGCATTCCTGACTTACTACTCAGGGTGCAGAGGGAGTGGACACAGTCATACCCTCTTCCCCATCGTTCAGGGCCATGCAAAGTACCCTGGAACACTAAAGAACTTTTAAAAGTCATTGATAAGGTTCATTAATGTATCAAAATGTCACTTACTCACTGTGAACCATTAAAAATTATTAGTACAAGTATTAGTAGAAATAGTCATTAAAGTGCAGAAATATCATGAGAAATACCAAGCATAAGTACCCATCACCTTGGCACTTCCCCGGCTCCCTTGACACCTCCAAGCCCCAAGCCGTAGGTAGCAGCTGTGTCCTTTGCCTACACTCGGTCAAAGCCCTGAGACCACAGCTCGTGCAAGGTGAAGCTTGGTGCAGAAACAGTGGTCCCAAAGGTCTGGAGAATGCCCGCGATCTAAGGAAGGGCAGCACAAAACATATTCCTACACAGGGGATGTTGGGGGTGGGGGGCAGAAGGCAGAGTCTCATCTGTTTGTAAAATAAAATATTGGTAGTTGCGTCCCTCTCCTCTGGAAAACAGACTGATAATAGGAAACAAGGAGACAGATCTTTTGCAATAAGGTGGGATGGAGGAGAGAGTGGGGATGAGCAAAACTAGGATGTATTATGAACCGGTACCAACTGCCACAATGAATATGGGCATTACACACATATTACATTACACACATATGGGCAAACATATACTCATAAAAATGAAAATTTAAATTAAAAAAGAAAAGATGCATTTCCCTTCCTCTGCAACTTGGGGAGAAGCCTAAACCTTGCAGAACCACCCAGGGTTGTAGTTCTCCTCCTCCCCACCCCGTAGGATCCAGGTCCCCACGGCATCTGACTATTGAAAGTGGCCTGATCTAACTGAGCAAAGGTAGCAGAAGGTCGGGGGGGGGGGATACTGTTTTGGGGGGTTGTCCTGCTAAATTTTGACCCTTGGCAATCATATAGTAGAGGAAAGTGACAGACTTGGGTACTTCACACTTATTGGTAAGTGAATTTTAGGACAGCTCAATTTGTGAAAAAAAATTTTAAAACATGGGGAAACAAAACAAAGGCTTGGAATCAGGAGTAAGAAGTCACCAACCCCGAGGGGGCTCAGAGCTCAGCCTTCCTTTATCCTGGGCCACAAGGACATCTCATCTACCCGTAACATCTCAGCGGCCAAGGGTGAATACTAGGGTCTCTTCATAAGCATGTTAGTGGGACAATGTGACAACCCCAGCCGGGGAAATGAAAGGGGTCTCACTTGGAATAAAGGCTATGTCAATGCTCCCCAGGAAATAGCACATGGTGCGCCCCCACCTTCCACAGGAACCCCATTAGCCAAGTCTCACCAAAGGGCCTGGCACTAAGCTAGCACAAACCAGCAAGCTGCTTCCTCCCTGGGTGCAGCTACAGAGGCGACAACTTCAGAGTAACTGATATTTCTTATTGTTTATACGGACCAACATACAAGTGTATCTCTTTGATTGATGTGGAAATAGTTGCAACAAATTTTAAAAAGCACCAGTTCTAGCCACAGACTTATACTTAAAAAAAACATTGCTAAGTGCAAACGTTTTCTGCTTTTCCTAACGGAAAATAAGCTACGATCATATATATTTAAATGCGATAAAGCACACTGACTTCCCTAATTAAGCAAAAGCATGATGATATTTAGATGTGCTAATGATGCTTGGGAAGACAACAGGAGAAATAACAGGTTGGCCTAAAATAAACGTGATAGTATTTTTCAAGAAGTCTTTTACATTGCTTTTTGTGCCAAACCTAGCCAACAAAGTACTAAGAATGTCTGCCTTGAGATGAAGCCAAGATCACCAAACTGACTACTGTGCCAAGGGTAGTGGTTTCTCCTTCAAACACTGAAAAGGTGACTGTTCCCGCCCTTCACCCTGCAGCACCACGTGCCAGTTCTGAGATCACCTCTGCCAGGTTGGAGCCTCCCTGGGACCGGCCCTGAAGCCCTGTGGGCTTCTTCCATGCACTTTCCATTTCATGGAGGGTAAGTGGTTCTCGTTTCCTTCAGATACTCATTTCCAGGGGCAATTTGCACTTTTCCACAAATGATCTTCTGCATAGTTATTCTTGGTGAATTGCAAACAATGAGAAAAGACTTCCATAAATCAAGTCCATAGAATCTCTACTGTTGATAAGGAGGAGGGGTCCCATTGGTGGGGGGGAGCATTGTCTATAAAAAAACATACTTTCCTTCTGCTGGAATTATTCAAACCGGGAACACGCGGTTACCTGGATGGGAATACATCACACAATAATGGGCCTGGGAAAAACAGCTGTCTTGCAGGCAGGTGCTCTTTGGGGCCGCAAATATGAATGTGGCCAGTTGGATGTAAGGACATATCTAATCTGAGTGTGAAAAATATTTTTATTGCTCTGGGAATAGTCACTGTTAACTGAATGCAACAACAAAAAGGGGCAAAAAGAGCATGCAGACTCAAGGGAATTACCAAATCAATTAACAAGTAATTCAGGAACTAATTTCTATATTGCCTCTTAGCACAAAATTGTATCTTTAATTTCTCCTGCAATAAGCATCTCCGTGATGGTCCTAACACACACTGGCGCTGTAAATGAGTTTACAAGTATCTCTTTTTGATTGGCTATACAACATTATTTCTTCACAGTTCAATGCTACTGTAGCCAAGTGCTCTGAAATATTTAATTATACTGGTAGCTACCAGTTACCAATTTGCAAGACCCACAGTGAGTACAGTACATTTTAAAGAACTAGTAATCAACTAATTAAAACCACAGTGAATTCCAGCTACTCCAATTACAAACAACTGCTGTTGAATGCGCTTAGAGGATTTGTGCTTTAGTGGAAGGAGTTCTCTGCAGAAGGCCTGGCTGCAGCCCGAATGGGGAAGCCACCCACCGCAGCCCCTCTGCACCAGAGCTGTTTGGGAAGTGCTTCTGCAGCTGTCCCTGGGGTCGCTACAGTGGATGCTCAACAGCAGATGAAGCCATTCAGTGACAAACTGCAGGTTCTGCGAATAAGCAGACCTGGTGTTGGGCTGTCAGCCTCAGTGTTCCCACTGTAAAACTATAAAGAACAATGCCCCTCACTGTACAGGGCCCGAGAAGACCTGCAAGCCAGTCAGATAAATGCACACCAAAGATGGTCACTTAGGAAGGAGCCAGATCTTTGCAGCACCAACATTTTGGAAGTACTCCCTTCTCAGAGTATGAAGTATGGAGTACGGAGCTTACAGATTCAGCTTAGAAAAACTCACCAGTCAAAATTCAATCAAACACGCATTAAAAAAAAAAAAAAAAAAAGCACAGAGAAGAAAGTACACACCCACCTAACAACATGGGTGTTCACAGCGGAGGGGCACCCAGAGGAGCCCGGAGGACGGGCCCTGGCCTACCGCATCCACCACCCAGCAAAGATCTAGGGCTTGCACGGCCTCCTCCTGCATTGCTTCCCCATATGCCAAATGAGGGCCCCGTCTGGCTTTGAAAAGGGCTGCTATTGTGGTGGGACACTGTAGTTTCAAAGGCGATGCAGAGAAGAACATTAGGCTATTTGGACAGAAATGGAAAGACTGTCGAGAGAAGAAATCTTACCATGAATCAGGTGAACTTGCATTCACTAGCATATATTAATGTATATTAAATACAAACATAAATATATATGCATACAAATACAAGCCTATGTATATGAGGTATGGTCAAAATACAGTAAATTTTTAAAAGTTACAGTAAAAGACTTGTCACAGACCTGTCTTAATATACTCCCTCTGGCTTTGAACACACTTAGCCCACCATGCTTGCCACTTTCTGAAGCAGCTCTGGAGTTCTCTTTCAGGTCTTTACAGGATATGACAAAAATATATATACAATGAATGCCACAGCCAAGTGCCAGCCAACAGAAAGGCAGCTGTAAAAAATGCAGTGTTGTGTCTTAATCCACCTTATTCACTTGAGCTGGCTCTGTATGACAGCTGGCTCTTCTCCGAGGTCCAAAGGACAGCCAGCAGGGAATATTCTGAACTGACTCCGGACACTGAGGTGGCTGTGACAGCACGACTAGACACTGAGGAAAGAGGACTTCAGAGCTGCTGCAGAAAGCAGCAAAAACAACACGGTGAGTGTGTTCAAAGCAAGAGGTGAATTCTCATCGTATTCATGAGAACATCTTTTACTGAAATAAATTTTTGAAAAATTGAATATTCATATATATTTTAAAAATAATTCTTCCTCTTCTTATTCTCTAGGAAGTTCCTATAGAAAAATATGTCATATACCAAGTAGTACAATTTTCAGTTCCAATGAAAAATACATGAGCTAATCCTTACAGACATACTGAAGCGGCACAGCCCCTGGCAAAGCAGCTTCCTGCTCTGGGGGAACCTGAACCCAGCCCCAAGGGCTCGCAAGCCAAACCTGCGGTTTGGTAAACAATTCTCTCCAGGGGCTCCATTCCAACCTGACCTAGCTGAAGCCCCGGCAGGCCACACCCTCAGGCAGCATCAGCTCTTCCCTGCAGCCCCAGCCCTCTCTTCACTCAGGCGAGCCATGTGAGAACTTACGTGAAGCTTTGCTGACAGGAAGTCCATGTAACATGAGACAAAATCCAAATCAGAAAGAAAGCAAAACAAACACTGCCACAACTGGACTCTGAGACATCTCTGAGTTGCATCTACAACTATATTAAAAGGCTTTCACTACCTGATCAGTAGTTTTAAAATACTAGTTTTATGTACAGCATTACTAACTTCCCTGTATAAAAACTGCTAAGTCAGTTCTATCAAAAACATCCATATGCACGCGTGTATACACACAAAGAACATTTTATTTGCCACTTATCATAAGAAAACCATTTTCATGTTTCAAAATCCACTTACCATTAAACACAATTTAAATCATAGGTGCTCATCTGATGCTATCTACATTGAAGGGCAAAGTAATAACTTTCCAAGGAGAAATCTGACTGACATTCTATTATCTAAATGACCAAGGTTAAGGCCACCCAGAGTATGACAGGTGGGCAGTATGTACCATGTCTTGCCAGAAACAGAGTTCTTAGCAGAAAAGCACATCCTTCATTTGTTCATGAGAAAACATCTGCCATAGGAAAGACACTGGACATCAAAATTGAGGTTGGCTGTGGTGGTACATGCCTGTAATCTCCACGAGAGGCTGAAGCAGGAGGATCATGGCCAAGTTTGAGGCCGGCCTGAGCTACCTAGGGAAAGTCTGCCTCAAAAATATAAAACAAAACAAAGCCAACAAAACAAACCTCCAAGCTACTTTTATAAGTGTCCAGGTCCCGAAAGGTAGGAAAGACTGGGAGTAATTTCAGAGTGGAGGTGATCAGACGCAAAAAGCAATGAAATGGAGAAGAAGAGTGAAGAGGACTCAAACTGGAGAAATCCAGACAGATCCCATGGATTAGCAGACTGACCGCCACGAATTGCCTGGTCTCGTGACTGTGAGGGTGTATCGCGGAGCTCCCAGGCAGCAAGGTGGGACAAGGCAGATGAGGACTTGAGTATGTCCTTAGTTTTTAAACTTCTGAATCTAAAATTATTTCAAAACCCAAAAAGTTAAGAATGTTAAAGTTCCCATTTTATGTTCTCATTGATCTCATATTAAGCCAAATGTACATGTTTCCATAAACAAATAAAATACAGTTTTATGATTTCAACTACTGCTTCCTAAACACTTCAAGTCTTTACAGGGTCTTCAAACTGACCATGTGCTGACAGGCTGGACCTTCCACTATGATCTACTTAGCAGCCTCTCACATAGCTCCTTAGTAGTTGGACATTGGTAGCTGCCCGAATTTTGCTACTATACACAACTCAATCTGAACTTAATATTTTTATACTTAGGGCTTGCTTTCCTTCCTCCTACTGAATGATTCTTTGAGGTACATTTCTAGAACAGAGATGATGGAGGCAAAATGAATCAGATTTTGATCTTCTTTATAAAAGTGTTACTACTGCATTTCCTTCTGAGAGGACTAGGCTGGTTGACAGTCGTACAGTAATGCATTTTAAACTTTATTTTTCTTCCTTTTTAAAATTTGGATTTTATCACCTTATGTCGGATAAACTTGAGCCTGAGAAGATATCTCACAGCCTTAAATTTCTGCTACATTGGATATAAGTAGTAAGAGGACAAATATCATCTATATTTATTTATTTGCCTCTTGGCTTTCTTCATTTTCAAATTATCTCATCCCATCTTGCTGTTTTCTCTACTAGTATTTCTGTGTAGCTGGTTCAAAATCTATAAACTTAATTTCAGTGAACAAATTCTAGTTTTTTAGGACTGTTTCTATTGGTGGTTGATGCAGACTGTAAAAGGCAAAAACTTAGCAATTGCAAAAACAGTCCCAGTATCACTAAGATTCATACATTTAGCAGTGAGATGTTACCTATAAACAGAATTATGAGCACAGAGACATTTATTTATATGAGTTCCTTCCAAAAGGACACTGAGAAAGTTAAGAAGTTTTAGAAGAAATCAGTATTCTGAAATGATTTTGGATCACTGATTAAAGTTTTATTCTTGAAAATTAATAAAAACAGAAGCCACTTTTGAATAATCACTTTTGATGCAGAATATAGCATCTTAGATACATGAAACAGAGTCAGAGAACGAATTAAAAAGCATGCTGTTTGACACTTTTATGCAGTATCAAACTTCTCCAATAGCATTTTTTTTTTTTGGAGGGGGACTGGAGATTCACACCAAGGAACATCCCCAGCCCCACAAATGAACCCAGAAAGAAGCTCCAAAACCTCCTGTTGTCTAGGTGGTGGCCAGCCAGGGGCTGGGGTAACAGCACAGAGCACAGATCTACTGTAGCCGAGGAGAGGCACGAGGCATGTCAAAACAGACAATGAAGATTTGAAAGTTTCCACCTATCCCGGTGAAGATGCCTCTCATGATCCCCTCAAAATCTTCCCGCTCACTTCAAACACTCCTTGAGTCATTCTTGCCACTTTCTGAAGCAGCTCCGGAGTCCTCTTGTGTCACTGTGAGGTTCCATCAGAAACACCATGAATATGTTGCCAAGGGCCGCCGGCAGAAAGGCAGGCTCACGAAACATCATCTGCCAGTCCCTGCTGGACCGCCAGCTCTTCCCTAAGTCCAGGGACCACAGAGGAGAAGCCTTTTGAGCTGATACAGGACACGGCGGCAGGCATAATGGAGTAACAAAAAACACCCAGGGAGGGGACTGCCAGACCCCCTTCAGAACGTGGCAAGAAGGATGGGCATGGGGTGTTCAAGTGAGGCGGAGGATTCCGATGGCTCCTGGCAGTGTCTTTTACTATAATAATTGAAAAAAACCCTAAACATTCATGTATATTTTAATCACTCCTCCTATATCTGATCTGACACAGAAGACAGTCGTGTTCAGAACCAACTCAAAGTGGAGAAAAGCAATTGGGAAGACTTTCCTGGTCTTGCAGCCTCCCCTGACTTCATTCCCAGCTCCTCTACTTCCTGGTTCTGCAACTAGGGCCTCAAATTCCACACGGAACAGGGCAGTGGGCAGTAGAGCAGTACAGGCAGCCTGGACGGAAGCTGGTGAGGTCCGCCTGGTCCACACACCTCCCAAGGCAACAGGGCAGTGGACCCTGACCGTGTTTTTGGTGCAGGGAAGGGCTGGGGAGCAAACAAACAGAAGCAGTGCTGGCTGGTACAGGTAGACAGGATGCGGGTCAGGCCAAAATAGTATTTTTAATGGCTTTTGGTTTTACCAGTCTCCAACACAGCATCAGGTACTTTATAGGAAATGTAGGCAACCATGAATGTAATTCCCACACTCACCAACTGTCTTGTGCCTAAGACATCCCACGAAGCTTCCTTCTAAATAGAGAGCTGAGAGTACTGAGAGCTCCTGTGATGTGAGAAAGGGAGGTGGGGGAAAGGAAACTGTACTTCAGCTGTTCCCCAAAACCTCGACAGAAACAGGGCAGGAAGACAGGTGCAGACAGCACCACCATCTCTAGAAACCACTGTCCAGGGCAGAGTGAGACAGCATGGCGGGACCTGGAGCCACATGGCCTTCCCCACCAGCCTCACGCTCACCATGGCTCTGGGGGTTCAGTCTGTGCTGCAGCAAGGTGGCCTGCGGGTCCCAAACAATAGGGACAGGCAGGTGGAACTTCCCACTCCTCAGAAAACGAAATCCAGCCTGGAGCAGCTCTGACCGACAACCTGTTCTTGTATACGACTGCCAGGTGTCCTCAGTAATTATATCATTTAGTCCTTTACCTCAACATTACAGTAAGGTGTCAGTCCAAATCTATAAACAATGAAATTTCATCTCAAGTTAAATAAGATGATGATGTGACTATAATAATGTATGTACAGAGGTGTTAAGAACAGTAACACCTTGGTTTATGGAGCATTTGTTCTGGAAACACTGCCTGTACCCAGACTGCTTGTAGGTCAAAGCAAACTACCCCATAAGAAATAAATGGAAACTCAGATGATTCAACTCCACAACCCAGATATACTCATCTCAAAATGATTACAATACTGTAATGAAATATAAAATATAAAGGGAAATAAACAAATTAATCCGCACGTACCTTTGAAAACCTTATGGCTGATGCAAGGGAGACAAAGGAGAGGTGGGTCACTGGGCAGGATGACTTTCGCCACCAATAATAGAATCCCTGTGTATTGGCTCAATGGAATCATTACCTTTTCAGATAGTTTTAACAAGGAGCCTACCCAGTGACATCTGCTTTTGCCCCCTCTTGCGGATTTTGCAGTAATGGGGTACGGCACTGGTCACGGACTCACTGCTCCCACAGCTAGTGTCTTCCTCAGGTGGTTCTTTCCTACAGAATCTACATCTCCATAATCTTGTATAAACTCAGGTCCCTCGCTTTTCTCTCCTCCTCCTCTGAGGGCCAGATCTCCTACTTAGCCTCTCAGTGCAGACCCATCAGTTCATCGGCGTCAGCTCCTGGCCACAACCCTCCAGCAGCTCCTGAGTGTCCTCTCACTCATCTCCAGGCTCATGCCACTTCCCAAGGACACAATTTCATCAGCAACCGGCAGCTTCTGTTGACAAGCAAGCTCTTCTGAGTCGTGTCCAAGAGCACAAACAGGTCACAGTTTCCTCCAGCAGAAAGAAGGGTTCCGTTGGTGACCCCATCTCATGCTTTATGGAGGATCTGGAGATCGTTCATGATGTGGAAAT
This sequence comes from Petromus typicus, assembly GCA_004026965.1. Taxonomy (NCBI): domain Eukaryota; kingdom Metazoa; phylum Chordata; class Mammalia; order Rodentia; family Petromuridae; genus Petromus; species Petromus typicus. Next base: position 22,041 of record PVIR01000857.1, on the reverse strand, counting down.
GACTTCTCCAAAACTCTCAGAGTCTAAGGGTTCCTTTGATCTCCTTGAAGTGCAGCTGAAATAGCGCTTTGGAAGAAGCTTTTAAAAGTTCCACATCTCCTGCTGATCCATGGGCTGGAGGAAGGGAGTGGTGCTCGCAGAAAAGCACATGAGTCTATGAACTCGAATTTCTCCAGGGAGCCGTTCTCAGAGCCTGGAATGAGCAGGAGCATTACCCACAACAGCAAAGCTAGCAGCAGCAGACTCTTCTTTATAAGGTGTTTCCTCACTGCAGGATTGAAGACCTTGTCGATCCACTCAACAAACAAGACGGAAGTGACCCAAGCTCGCTGTTGGACTGCCACATAAAGTTTAACTTGTCCTCTGGAGGGCTCTAGGATTCTCAGAACAATACAGGATCAGGAGCTTGACTTTAAAATACCTGCTTGAACTATCACAAAACAAGAGGGCGAGATGGTCTTTCACTATATTGTCTTCTTCTGTAAGGTAGGTGCTCTGTGGCATCTTTTTCCCAAAAAGCCCCATTTGATTGTAATTAAAAGTGTGGTCCGGCATGTAACACTTGGAAAGCACAAGCTTCTGGATCTGTAGTGAAGGCTTCCACTGCCGTGTTGTCCAATCCCACAGCCTCTCTGTCTCACTACACTGTGGCTGCTGCTTCTCCTACTGCAGTTGTCAGAATATGCAATTTGCACAGAAGCCTTTTTTATCTTCTGTCAGTGTACTGGTCAGCTGACTGATGAGGTTGGTGTGCAAGGCCTTTGTTTTCTTGTGGATAATATTCTTGGGCACAATACTGCCTGCTAGTCTTCTTCTTGTTTATTCAAACAAGAAGCAACTTTTCTACATCTTCCAGAACACATGGCCATAACTCTGATATTCTCTTGACCCCTACTGCTGCATCTAGTCCCCTTATTTCGTCCCTAATGTTGTACAAATGGTCAACATAGACACACATTCTTGCAATTTCAATCACTTATGTACCTTGTTCATGCTTCCTGATGACTTCTTTCTTAACTCCCATCACAATGATCTGCTTCTTAGTACCGTTCTTTTCCACCCTTTTCTGCAATGGGCCATTGTATACACTTACATGGACACCGACTGCAGTACAGCATTAATAAACTCTGGCCATATGCCTTAGGTATTTAATGTAACTGGCATTAAGGCAGCACTACCTGCAGGCAGCCTGACCTGGAATGAAGCAAAGCATTCTTGAGTTAATTCTTGTATGGAAAAGCAAAGGGCTGCCTGCCCAGAGGTGGCTCAAGTGTCAAAAATACAAGTGGTGGGTACTGTCCTATGTCCTGAAAAGCTGCTGATCCATGCAAAAGCTGCAACCTGAGATCAAACACCTGAGCATGGGAGACAATCACCCACAATTCCACAGAAAAAGGGAAAGGGCCACTGGCTCAGCTGTGGTCATGCAACACTCAGCATCATGAACTACCTGTTTTACAAGATATTGCTTGCTCATCAAGTTAAAATTCATTTTGAAATGTTTTCTCATCTTGCAGAACACTTGAGGTACCAATGTACTCAGAATTGAAATTTTACTATATTTCCTCTGTTAAGAGCTGAATTGAACCCAGAAACTTGTTCAACTGGTTCAGATCTTTTCTTGCCCCAGGTCCCATGCCAGAAAGATAGACTATCAGACTCTACCTAGTCCTGTGTCTGTTGGTTCAAGATGCCTCAGCATAATGGCCTGGCCTGGGTACCTTAAGCAACAGAAACTGATTTTGTCACAGCTCTGGAAGCCACTGGGAGAGCCCAAGATCAAAATGCCAGCCCATCGGGTATCCCTAAGCTTCTCTCCTTGGCTTGTACCTGTTCACACAGCCTACCGTGTTAAGATGGTTTCAGACCAAGAGGTGGCGAAAGATGCAGAATGAGTAAGATTTAATTATATGACCTCTGTGGGAGTCCCACGAGACCTCTGCTTCCATGCAGAATCTGCATTGTGCACAAAGCCCGGTAGATGCCGTGGTTCTAAGCTTGAGTGAGAGGGCTCCTGAGCTGGCATAGGGTGTCTATGCTGCTGGCACAGCTCTCTAGGGCTGTGGTACAGGTTTGTCTGGGCTTCATCTTTTATGCCTAAGATAAGTCAATAAAAACACACAGCACTGTAGCTATTATCCTATCTGTCTGTCTATCTATCTACCTACCCATCCATCCATGTATCCAAGGCTAAAAGGGAAGCCGTGTTTAAGATGAACACTGGTGCTGGCCATGGTAGTATATAGAGGTAATCACTGTAAGCACTTTTGGAGGTTGAGGTATAAGGATTGTCAACAAAGCAAAACCTCGCCTCCAAAAAAAAAAAAAAAAAAGGTTCGGTGCACATGCCCTGAGCTCAGTGCCTAAAACGGCAAAACAAAGAAATAAATAAAAGCCAAAGAGAGAAACTATGATTGTGAGCACCTGCAGAATGAAGGTGTCTTTTCTGGACATTCTCTACCACAGATCTGACCTGTGCAGTGAGCAGTCCTGCCTACTTGCTCGTCTTCCTCCCTCCCACTTTCTTCCTTTGTTTCTTTCTTGTTTTTTGAGACGGGGCCTTGCTATGTAGTTAGGCTAACCTTGAACGCAAGGCACTTTTCTTCTCTCAGCCTCATAGGTGGTGAGATTACAGGTATTCACCAAGTCCAGTCAGGAGAGCTTGTTTTCGAATCCACGCTGAGGGTGTTATCAGGACTGACCTCTCTGAAGAGTGCTGGAGTGCAACATGCTCGATGGGCTCTCCACGCGTCACGGCAGAATTCGGTTTATGGGTCTTACCTCAAACAGGAACATTATCAGGTGTTGCTTCATGGTGAGCAGGTTAGAGGAACGCGATGGTCGTCACTGTGCACATCACACAGGAGGGTCCTCAAGCACGCTGGGGTGGGAATGACTTTACTAGGAAGCATAACCTTGGGAGCCACCACTGCATGTGTGGCCAGGGCTGCTGGACATCAATATGCAGGATGGGATGGGAGCTGGTGACAAGGAAGGACGGTGCGAGGTGAGCAGCCTGTTGGATGGTTTGTGTCACGTGTGTCTTCTGTCCAGCATAGGAAGGGAGCCTCCTACAGTGGGCCCTCCAGTTCCCAAACACACTGGACAGGAATGGCCTCACCATACAGCACTGGGAGGGTCCATGATAGAAGCACATTACCGAAGACCCTCAGGGTGGCGTCCAGTGTCTCTGTGTCTGCAGGCAGCTTCTTAAGGACACGCAGTTCAGACTTCTAAAGGGGAGGCCCTACCTCACAAGATTCATGACCGATGAGGAAGAAGAGGCAACAGGAAGTCTGTGGAGTGGAGGCCACACACAGGAGGGTATGGCAGGAAGTGCTGTCTCAATCTCTGGAGAGGATTCACTAGAAACCACACTCACCTAGGCCCTGGTTTCAGGTCAGAACCTCAAGAGCTGTGAAGGACACACCCGTATTAGCTCATGCAATATGCATGACATGAGCATGTGCTCTGGCACAGCATGCTGCCACAGGGCAGATTACAAGGCTGTAGAGTCTGATTCTGTTACCTGGGGAAGGGGACCAGGGTGCTCCACAGGTAAGAGGACTCTGGCACAAGCAGAGTAGCCAGAGTTTGGTATGCGGTCTGTGAGCCCTGCCTGCCATCAGTGCCCTGACAGGCCATAATCACCACCATTAGACCTGGGGTGCATGGATGATGAGGGAGTGGACACTGGGCAGGGTGCTGCACACTGTAACCCCAGCACTTGGTAGGGGGCAGGAGGACTGCAAGTCTGAAGCCAACTTGGGCAATTTAGTAATTTAACAAGACCCTACCCTAAAATCCAATAAATAATAAATACAAGGCTAAGGATGCAGCTCAGAGCGAAGACTCCAGTCCAGCCCCCATTACCACCAAAACAGAAGAGAAAAAAGGAGAGAGGAGAACCTTGCAATTAGGAGGGACAAGGCACAGATGTGGAGAGGAGCAGCCACTTTGGCCACACTCAGGACCTCTGTGCTGGGTGTCCCTGCATGAGAGCACGGCTTTGTGGGAAACTGCAGGGCTCCCAACCCTGATGTGGATGTTGGCACCAGGCACAAGACTAGCACTGTGGCAGCTGGGTACTTGCCTTGCAGCACCTCCCCACCTCTGTCCAAAGCCCCCCTATGCCTGCAACACCTCCTTTCACCTCCAGGCCCACCTCACAAGAATCAGATCAGATCAGCAGTGCCTGCATGGCAGATCAGCAGTGCCTGCATGGCATTCTCAGGAGGCCTGTGTTCACCTGGGCTCCTTAGGGTCAGGCTGAGTCAAGAGCCAGAACCAGCAGCCTCTGCACAGGCTGCTCTGGGAGAGGAGGCTCTGCAGCCATCACCCTCTGCATTTTGCTGCAAGCAAGAGCCTGCTGTGGCTCACTTTTCTCCTGATCCCGGGGAAGCTCCAGGCCTGGCTTCCATACTGCTTCCTTGGAGAAGGCAGCATGCGGCAGCTGAGAACTGGGCCTGCCCAGTGCTGGCAGTGCCCAACCCTGGGACCACATCAAGGGCACGTCATTAGCACCTTTTGTGCTGCCAATGCCACACAATGCATCCCCAGAGCTGACCCAGGTACCAGAAAACAGGTCAGCGGCCTGTGCCTGCCAGGCAGAGGATTAACTCCTGAGGGCCTTTCACTCCCTCAACAATCACCACTTTCTGCTCTATAGAGAATCAAAATCATGCACAGGTTGAGGACAGTCCAAGGCTGGTGCGAGGGGTGACAGGAGTGCTCTCTGCAAGAGTTTCCAGTGGCTTCCGGTGGCTGCCAAGAAACATCTGCTCCTAGAAGACCACTGTGCTCTAAGGGTGGTCATGATATCTGTGTTTAAGGTCAAATCTAAGACTCTAAGAAAGTTGTATAGAGACATTTTGGTCCTGTGCTATACCCTTCGGGAATCACAAAAGCGAGCCGGCCTGACTGCAAGTCTGTGGCAGCACCTCGTGGCCCCCAGGAGCCAAGACTCTGCCTCTGAGACCCCCAGGCACAGGTGGCTCCCAAGTCAGGCAGCCTCGGAATTCGGGCACTGAGCCAGCTTCAGGCCCCTGGCTACCCCTCTACCAACATTTTTCAGTGCAGACACCTGTTCCTCTCAAAAAGCAAAGGACTGAAGGACAAGTATGAGACTTTCAAAAGTGGCGGCGGGTGCAATGCTCTGTCTAGAATCTCCTGCAGGCACCTAGGTCCTTCAAACAGGACTTAGGCAGGACAGGAGCCCAGCTCAGCCAGGCCGGGGCCACGCTGCCAGCGTGGGGCCTTCGCCGGCCCTACAGTGAGCTCCCAACACTTTCCACATCCCTGTTGCTAACCACACATGGGAACGTCAGTGCACACGGGGCCCAACTTTGAGCCTGAAGGGCAGTAACAGGTAATGCAGCTGGCCCAGGCCAGAAGGGAAGGAAAGACCCCAGACAGAGGCACAGCAAAGCAAAGACAGTACTGTTACTCCATGGCACATCCTGAGACACGTAAAAACGGAAGTCTTTTTGTTCGCTCCCACCAACTAAATACATGCTGGAGCATGACAAGACCAATTGATCAGGTTTTTAAGAATCCAAGGTGCAAGGTGAGATCCTGCAGTCTCCATCACACAGGATGGGCACGGGGCAGCAGGGGCTGGCTGGGCTGTGGCCAGCAGTCACTGGAGGGGAAGAGGCCAAGGCTTATGGCTATGTGTCTTTACTCAAATATAGAGATTAAAAAATGCTAAAGAGAAAGAAAGAAAGGAGCACACACAGCTGCCGTCCCCCAAACAGACCTCCCATCTGCCACCCACGATTTGCATGTCACCTTCTCCGGGCTCATTTGTACTTCATTAACTGCCATTGACTTAACAAGATTTATGCAAATGACACCACAGGAGCTCCCTAACTCCCACTGCAATCAAGTGATTATGTATGTACAACTCTCCACAGCAATGAAAAATTAATACGTGACAAGCCCACTCGCCGCTGAGTCGGGCCTCTGGCTTTTATTTTTCTTGCTTTGCTTTTTAATTTTTATTTGAATAGACCTTATCTTCTTAGTGAGAAGAGATACAAAACTCTCCAGACCAACTGCACCCAGGCATCTGGAAGGGAACAAAAACACGAGGCAGGCCCAGGTCCACAGAAGTGAACTTTTGTTCTGGGAGATAAGTCATATTCTCAATGAGAAATCTCTAATTGGGGGAGAAAAAAGAGATGAAGTCACAGACCACCATGATTCCCCCAGGTCCTATACTGTGGGTAAAAACTCTAGCTCTCAAACAAATGAACTGTAAAATGTAGGGGAAAATGGTCAAAATGATCCACTGGCACATGTACAATCTGTATAAACATGAGTCAGTAACAGGGAGCAAGGACCCTCACTCACACCTGAGTCCTGAACATCAAAGTCTGGTACAAGCTTCACTGGGGGTGAGGAGTGGGGCTGGGGAGAAGAGCCTGCCATGATCAGAGCCGTGGCCAAGGCAAGTGTCTGAGCTGTCCTAGCAATTTTGCAGTTCCTGTGGCCGGAAGTGAGGGGCCCATCAGCCAGGGCATGAGTCCAACACGGGACCAACTCGAGTGGAGGCTGATGCTGGGACACACATTCTGCCGCTAGTGGGGATGAGAAGAGTGCTCTCAACCAAGAACAGATGAGCGTGCCTACTGCCCCCTGGAGAAGGGTATTGCTGCAGGCACAGTCTTACAAGTTTCTTCCACAGGGGAGTCAGGTATTATAACCTGAGGTCAGGATTCAGGCAATCTGCAGCGCGGATCTTTGCTTCCAAAGTTTTCTGTGACTGGGCAAGCGAGAGAACACAGAAGTGGGACGGAGGGACCTGGTCCAGCCGTCTGGCCTAGAACATCCAGTTTCCTTCTCCAGGTTGCAGTGGAGATATTAACAGTCAGTCACCTCCATCTTGCAATGCTGAGCTTACACAGAACACTATGGACAGCAATGAAATAACAAGCACATACTTAAAGTGTTCCTAAACCCAGCATATTAACCTGTTGGGCTCCTAGAATATCCCGGGCAGGTCCCGCCCTACTGTACCCGCCACCCTCCCCTCATGCTCACATTGATGTGCTCACATTTAGAGGTAAGCAATTCAGCTGCTCTCAAACGACCTATGCTCTTCAGAAACAAGCACGTGGAGATGTGCCAGTGTGACCGACTGAGATCCCGTCTCCAACGACAGGATGCGCAGGACCAGTCTCCCAAAGGTGCCCTGAGAAATACGAATTTGAAACTCCCAGGCTGCTAGGGCTGAAACAGTCTCTGCAGAATCTCCACATCAGAGCGTATCGACAGATTCAGAGGACCCGTGGTTCCCCATTTCACAGATGAGGAGCTAGAGGCCCAGTAACAGGCCTGGGTGGACTCCAGAAGGAAATGGCCTCTGCTGCACTGGGGCACTTTGGAGCAATAAGGACTGTCGTGTGCCCAGCTGTTCCCTAGAAACCACACTGCTTCATAATTGAAAGGCTTGGAAGGCCTGGAAAATACTCATTTTATGCTTGGTGGTCTCCTCTTATCTGCACAGGTATTCCAAGCCTCTGCAAAGCTTGACGGAGAGCACAGAGCTTGGGAGGGCTCCTGGGCACAGGGCCCGCCTGGCTCATGGAAGCTCTTGGCAAGCTGGTGAACATCCTCACCCAAGTCCCCAGGGTGTGAGAGAAAAGGCAACAGCTTACACTGTTTTAATCTCCCCCAGGTCAATGGCTGAGAACCAGTTCTATAGAGGAGGAAAACCAAACAAACACACATACTTCTAGGTAATGTAATGTGTGGGACAAAAACTATACTTTAAAATTTTCTTCAACTAAAAGCTGGGTTTTAAAAAATGAGCAAAAACAACTATGTGCACAGACCTCCGAAGAACTTGCTTGTACTACCAGCAAGGGGAAAGGTGTTTTACTTTTAGATACACGCAAGGAAGAGAAGCCCCTGCACCAGGCCGACGCTTCCCCCCCATCTGTAACCTGCTTTCTGAACATGTACAGAGGCCGGATGATCTGTGAGCACTTCTAGCCCTTCATTATATCAGCAGGCAGCTAACGGGCCTCGCAGACCCGCTTGGTCCTATAGCCACTGAGGGAGTTGAAGAGCTCTGGCTGGATCCAACTCAGTCATGCCCAAGAGGCCCTGCCCCACCAACCTCCTCCCCAGAGCTTCCGGCTGAAAGTGCCCCGCCCCCTGCTAAAGCTATAGCCACATTTGTTTCTGATGGGTGAGATCACTGACCCTATAACCACTTAGCTGGATTTGCTGAAGGACTCTGTGCCCTCTGCGGGTAGCTAGTGCCCATGCACATTCCAGTAGGTGCAAGGCTGCGCAGTTTCCTGGAGACAGATCACGCACCAGCCGCATCCGTCAGAGGTCCAGCCTTCCTCCTGCCCACAGGCTTTTGCCCTCTCTTTTTTCCTCCAACAGAATGTACTCTAAATCAATTGGCTTTCTTTAACAAACTAAAAGATGACATTTCCAGAGCCACGGTGAGGGGCTGTACTCTTTATTCTTATTTCTCCTCGGAAATAAAACAGCCCAATACGTCACGTGTGAATGCCAATTTTTTTTCCCCCTGCAGACATGAAGTCATTCAGCATCCGGTTTCTGGGCTAATGAAATCCTATTTCAGGCTAGCAACATAGGCCAAAACAAATGCTTGAATTCGAGTCCTGTTGTGTAATGAGGAAGTTTAATTAAGGCCCCACATTACCGCTGTAAATGTTCCTTTATATAATAAGGTCTAAATGAAACTGAACCTAATCAAAGTTACAATTCCTTCATTAGCAAATTACAAACAAGAGCGAGCAGCTGACACGCGGGCTATGATTATCACAACTAATTGCCTCGTTGTTGCAGACCGGCCTGAAACAGTGTTCAGATGTCCGTCTGCAAGAGCAAATTAGGGCCACACCGGGCCATTCCTGTGATCACAAGGGGCTCTTGTACAGCGGTATGATTTACCCCTGTCGCCTGGCGGCCAGCAGCCCAATCAAAGCTATGCTCCAAAGGCGGCCTTTGAAGCCAGCGCCGCCTGGAAGCACACTCCATATGCAGCGGGCAGACTGCACTTCATTAGATCTGTTTGTCACATTTCCTCTTCTTATTCTAATGATCCTATTTTAATACTCACAGGAACCTCTTCTAATTGATGTCAAGTGAGTGACTTCTACATTCATCAACAGAGCACATCAAACAGGCTCTGGCGCCAGAGGAGCCAGCGTCCTCTCGGCCGACCCGAGGTGTGCGGCCAGCGCCGGGCCAGGAGAGGGACGCGTACCTGTTTAATTGGGATGGCTCGCCCGCTCCCGATGCTGTCCGCGCGGCTCTCCAGGCCTTTCTTCTCTTTGTCTGGGTCGCTCCCTTTCCGAGACTGCAAAGCAAAGCAAAGTTAGCATTTGGGGAAGGGCCGCGCTAATGGATGTGCTTTGCCCCTTCGGTGCGCTCCCTACCAACCTGGATGCTGAAACCACGCCTGTACACGTGTGTGCATGCAGGCCCTGGGCGGCTCATCCGCACTGACGCAACCATCTACTGAGAATGCTCCAAACTTTCCTCTGACTTTTCCACTGCAAAATTATCTTTTAATTCTTTTTTAAAGAGTTCAAAATTCAATTACTAGAAACCAATGGACCATCTAAGAAAGTAACGCCCAACAAGAGCACACAATGGAAGCTGCTGTTAATAGAGCTAGGAGGAGAGGGGCTCCTTGCTGCTTGTTTTGAAAACCTACTACATAAATGTATATATTTAATTAATGTCTGAATGATTTACAAAATTCTATTACTAGTGAACTGTGTGAGCTACCACTAAATCCCTGATTAGTACCAAGGTGTGGGGAATGCTTCCTTTTATTGCTTCTGGATGGCTGGAACACAGTGATTTCAAAGTTAAATTAGTGCACCATGCTGCCACGAATAACAGAGGGGAAAAAAAATCCAAAAATCTCCCTTCAACAAAATGTCAGTGTTCAGGGAACAGGAAAGCAGCAGTGTTTGTTTGCCAAGCTCATGAGCCAGTTAGCCTCAGGACATCAAGTGACCCCCTGGGATGATGGTGGCTGGAGGGGATCACACGGGATCAATGAGGGCAAACCCACGGCACACCTTGACCTAGCTGCCGGCGAGCCACCACGCAAGTCTGCATCTCCTGATGGCTTGAGCAAGTGTGAGCACGATGATTTTCTGACAGATTTATTTTATTATGAGAGAAAGATCTGAGACTCGTCCTCCTTAATAACGGTGCTGACAAGTGACAACTTCACTCCATTACTTTTCAATGGGAACATTACTCACGCAATATTGAAAATGGAGAAACATTTTCATGTGCTTTTCAAATCTGAGATGATATATGAAATAGATAGACTTGGTGGTGTCCGGCGCTGCAGAGAATGGCTGATGAAATCCAGTTTCAGAGCAATGTGGGATATAGTGGCTGATTTTTTTAAAGGAAAGAGGCGATGGCATAGGAAGGATGAAACTAGGCCTCATGGGACAGGCTGGGATTCCGGGGGCAGGTCCTGTCAACAAGAGGACTGAGGCCAGCGAAAGGCGCCTGTGTAGCGAGTGCTGCAAGCAGACAGGCTTGCTCGGGGACGATCAGCGCTCACAACTGCTGATCACCGACTACGTGCCAGGCACCGCGTGCCTTTATTTAGGACAGTAAAAGCCTGTAAGAACATGACAGAAAATGCGACAGGCAACCAATAGGAAGTTGCTACCATACAGAACAAACAGTTTAACCCTTTGAGCCAGTTCATCGTGAATTTCAGCTTCAGCGTGGGGGTTTGATTTTCCTTTAATTAATTCTTAAATTAATAACATACAGCTGGAGTATGTACAGCCTTAGATTCTCCAGCATCCTAGTTCCTGGGAAAGTTGGCATTTAAGGTTTTTAGTTGTAAAAGAAATGTCAGCTCACAGCAATATATTTTTAAAAAATTAAAGTATAAAAGTGATTAGTAAAACTGAGAATTTTATGAATTCTAAGTTTATTCACTGGGGAAACCCATCCTCATTATTCTCTATTAACCAGAATAATTAACAAAACAAATATTTTAAAAAGTTAACATCTTCCCCAAGGCAGCACATCTGTCCTCACAGCCGCCCCACTCTCAGAGCAGGATTCAGATTTCACCAGAAGCAGGAAGGAAAGACCACTGGCCGTGCTGCACACAACGCAGAAGAGCAACTGCGAGACTCCAGCTTAAACCGGTGCGGTGAGGCCTGGGGTTCCCGCACTCTCAGGGCTGAGGCAGGAGAATCACAAGTTCAAGCCCCACCTGGGCAACTTAGACCCTGTCCAACAAAAACAAATAAATACAGGGGCTGGGGACACAGCTCAGTGCAAAGGCCCAGGGTTCAATCCCCAGTACTAGAAGAAAAGGAAAGGAAAGGAAAAATAAGGTATAGTAGGTTAACTCAGTATCGGATCATGAATTAAGGGATGAATGAAACTGGAACTGAGGTGAGACTTCTTTGCAAAAATAAAACAAAAATTTCTAAGATGAAAAGAGTTGTGGAAATGAGCCATTTCCCAGCGTCGGCATGACTTGGCAAGCTTTGAAGAGCCTCATGCCAATGATACCACTGCTGAACAGCTTGCAGACGGGGAAAACAACACAGTGTATGACCTGAGGACACAAGTGGGGGTGACGAGGACATAGACAACGTACGTGCGATCCAGGGGACCCCATCCCAGGAAGACAGGCAGGAGAGGACCTCTAGGACCGCTTTGACTTTAGCTCATGGTTTGCTTATTCTTGGAGGAATAGCGGCAGCAGAGAAAGGTCTGTCTTTGATGAGCTGTGTGGCGAGTACATGTTTTTTAGCTCCCTACGCTTGAAAATGTCAACCACATATGCATGTACTGGGGCTAATAAACTGCTGGAAGAATCAGTATTACAAAACCAGGGATTAAGTGGAGAGTTCTAATGTTTGTCTTCTCAAAACAGCATTTTTTGAGATTTTGCCTATAGCAGCAAAGATAGACTAACATTTCATCAGAAAAGTATAATTCCTACTGTGCAGGTGACACAACTGGACACTGCTAGAGATTAAATTTACACTGTTTCATGTAAAGTACATATAGTGTAGCTGTTTTAAAATATGTGTATATGCAAACAGCGCCATCAGAGCAGAACATGTGAGCCCGGAGTGTATGTTACTGTGACAGGACTGGCTTGTCAGATTTGCAGGAACGGTCTTGAGATGCGACATGTGCACCATTGAGTCAACTCCGGCCCCTGTGCCGTGCTCTAACAAACGAGGTGGATGGCTTGCCACGTGCAAGCTGTGTGTCACTCATTCTCCAGGTGGTGCTCTCATGTGGACATCTCTCCCCTCCCACTGGACACTCTGAAGTAAACTGAAGCCCATGAGCACTGCCCACCCCAGGGACCAAGCCTCTACGGAATCTTACCTACTGGAGAAGAGAAGGAAAACTGGCAACGATAAGAATTTAGTGCTTTAATTTCTTCGATTTCAAAATTAATTTGCCTTTTCACTCCCTGGATGACACTGACATCTAGTGGAGTTAGGAGCCCAAGATCTTTCCTCCAGAACACTCATGCCTCACACATCAGCCTCAGCACCACCGTCACCAGCATCCAGGAGGAGCTGCACACACGCCGGGCTGCGATTTCAGCTGACCTTTCCTTAATTGGTGCTGTCCAAGCCCACTGGTACCTTACATTCGTTACTCAGCCCGAATTTCTGTTCCCATTGCTAACAGCTGGGCAGCAGAGCATTGTTTAAAATGGTTTATTCTCAGACTGTTCTCTGGCATCAGTGGAAAGGAGCACTGGCAACGCCCAGACTCATAGACAGCCGCTGAATGGACCAGACACAAACAACAGTGATACTCAGTCGCCGCGACAGTGAGTTTTCATCCGCTCCTGCGCCTGATTGCTGCAGGCCTTGGTTGCTGTAGCTTCCTGTGTGTGTTCACCTGTGTGATCACACAGGAGGCTTCAAGCTGCTGGAAGCAGCCCTCCCCTCACAGTTCCCCCTCTGTGTGCTGCAGAGAGCCTCTCACTGTGGCACCAACCACTTTCTTGTGACCATGGCCGACTCTGCCTACCAACCCAATACTCCTCCTACTCATTGAGCGAACAGCTCTGCAGGAGCAAGTGTTTGGTAAGTATTCATTCTCGGACTTACTATTCTCATTCTGCCTGCCTGAAAATAAGTGTTCCCAGCATAAGCCGCTGGGCTGCAGTTATCTGGTGTCAGGGTCTTCCACACCATTTTGTGGCATATTCCAGCTCCCCAGCTGCCTTTTCAGTGGGTGGGAATAGGGATGTGCTGGTGGTCGTATAAAGAGCCTTGTTAAAAAGATAATTCCCATTTGTTCCTTCTTCTTTGTTGTCGTTTCTTTGAGATAGGGTCTCACTTTAGTTTAGGCTGGCCCTGAACTCACTATGTAGCTCAGGCTAGCCTCGAATTCTTGGCAATCCTCCTGTCTCTGCCTCCCGAAGGCTGGGATTATAGGTGTGGGCCACCAGGCCTGGGAATCTTTATTTCTTTCATAGAATAGAAACCAGTCAACGCACAGCAAAACTGGCTCTAGACAGGTGCCAGAGGCAGGCTGTCCTCTCTCATGACATGCGCAGAAGCTGTTCCTGAGCCCTCCACTGAGCTGGCCCCTCTCATGGCTGTCTTCTCTGGGCAGCTTCTGAGGCCCACTGTGTCACTGAAAGTATGTGCATGCGTGTTTGCATGTGTGTACGTATAGGAGTGAGGGAGAAGTAGGGACCTTGTCTGCACCACAGGCCCTATCTTAGGTGTAGAGCAGCCTTACAGGTATTCACCGAGCTAGAGGATACCTCCTTCCCAATCTACCTGACATCCTACAACTGCTTTGGTTTAACACAACCAGAAGTCACAACTGCAACGTTACTGGCAGTGAGAAAGAAAAGCAAAGTTGCAAAGGCTCCTCTGACACCCCCTGCAGAAGTGCTCCTGTCACAGCTCAGCAAGAGGCCGCCAGCAGCAGAGACTGGGTCTGGGCCTGGGCCTGGTCTGTCTGATGGGTCCACACTTGGCCCCAGCAGTAGCATCTGTCAGAACTGGGTGGTACAGGCATCTGGCAGAGGAACAAAGGCCCGTCGGCAGTGACGACCTCCTGTCAGGTGGAGCTGCTATAAACAGGGCAGGGGTGGATGGGGCATCCATTGGACCTGGTGGGACCCCCAGCACGGAGATAGCCTTCCTCAAACAGCGTAGGTGAGACAAGGCACTCCCAGCTACCCTGGTGAGTCTGACTTCATTCGTGATAGGAAACATCCCATCTCCTTGTGTCTAGGTCAGCTGCATCCACCAGGACAGGCCCGAAGGCTCTGAGCAGGCACCCCTGGCATTTGGGCTGGAAATCTTTGTTACTGTGGGCTACAGGAAGCTCACAGTTGCTCTGGCCACTACCCATCACTGCATGCCCATGGCACCTTAACCCTGCCCACAAAGTGACAGCCCCAAGGGTCCACAGAAGATATCAGGTATGCCCAGGAGCAAAACCACAGGGGCCGAGAACCACTGGGCTCAAATCATGCAATGGCAGCACCAGTAGAGGGAGGAGAGCACTTCTGCTTGGTGTTCGGGGCTGTACTGCAAAGCCTTCCGTGTTCGACTGGTAATGTCTGCTCTGTGCAGGGGGAAGAGACAGGGAAGTAGCACCTGGACCTCTTCTGTGGCTCGGGGATTTCTGCATCTCAACCGCTCTGGGTGCTCTTAAAAAATACACATGCTGAGGCCCCAGGGCCAGTGTACGAGCTTCTTAATTTGAGCTCAGATGTCATATCGTCCATTTGAAAATGTTCTGCATGTCACTGGAAAATATCTAGAGACTCCCTGGAGGGAACTCTGTGGCAGTGAACCCCTGAGGAACCCTAGGCTTGTGGTGCCACCATCACAACCACCCAGCCAGGGAACAGAGACTCAAGAGCTCGTGCCCCGTCTGAAGTCGGTGCACATGTCGTGGCCGTTTATCATCACTTTGTATCTAATACAAAGCGTCTTTAAGGTGGACAGCAGGACAGTCACAGGATGAGTGGCGTCTTTACACAGATCAGGCAGCTTCGCTGCTGGCACATGTACCACCACTTCCCACCCTGAGCGATGCACTGCCCTCGGTGGCCAATCCTTCTGAGCCTTCCCCAGAAATCAGTGTGATTCTCATTCATTTAGGGTGCATTTCACAGATGTCCTTGGACCACTTCAAGACCACATCAAAAGGGGCTGAATTCTTCAGCGTCTTGTATGGACACTTACCGTGAAAAGGTTGGACCGGCGTTTGGACTGCTTCCGGACAGGCGTCGGGGTGTTGGCAGTGGGAGGGACGTCGATGCGGAGTTCCTTCTGGCTGGTGCTTGGAGTGGATGGGACGGAGGAGGAGTAGTCGCTTAAACTTCCACCGCCATTGCTTGTCTATAACAATGGAAAACCAAGGTTCAATAACGACAGACTCCGGAGTCACGGGTCACCCCTGAGTGGGCCATAACCAACAAAGTAAGCAGGTCCTACCACAGGGGCACCTGTGTGACAGGCCAGACAGCTTCTCTGGCTCTGCCTGTTACGTCAGTCCCAAGTACTTATCTGTGGTCTTATCTAAGTACATGGTGTTCTATCTAATATAGGGACTTAGAGGGGAGAAGTCACTGCCACTTAAAAATTCTACAAGTTAAAAATAGTTATTTTTTTCCTCTGAAAAATGATTAGTTCCTGTGGTTCTGTGGTTCCTTCACTGCTTTAGAACCTATTCAGGGTTGACAGGTTCATCCAGACAGAACCACAACTTAATTCTGAAACTGACACTTTGGAAATCAAAGAAAGTGTTGTGACAAAAAAAAAAAAAAAAAAAAAAGTGCCACATTTCACAGAAAAGTTGAAGGCACCAGGATTCAGGAGGCTGATGTGGTGACTGTGCAGTGGCAGGTCCCAGCAGCAAACACAGCCACACAGTGCACTGTGGTGCGGGACTCAGCTGTTCCCCTAGACCTTCAGGAAAAGAGTGCCCACAGAGTATCTGGTTGACAAACATTAACCAGAAAACAAGTACAGGCAAAACAAGCCAACAGCTTCATTAATAGCTTCCGGTTGGGTTCTTCAAAGTGACAATTGTATCATTTGCTTCCGAGTAAATAATTTAGTAAAATGTTGTTATGGAAAGATCATGGTTTCTAAAGGTCCTAAGGGAGATGGTAATTATAAATGAATACTGCTACCGGATTTAGGCATAAAATGGGATTTGCCATTAAAATTTACTCACAACTGTTCAACCTACAAGCGTATCAGAGCAGAGTGATTTAAATCAACAGTGGAGACAGCAGCACACACCTGGCACTACCCCTGTGCCAGCACGCCTCATAGCACAGGCGGCATGGAGGCAGAAAACATTAAAGAATGATTCCCATAAAAACCACTTGGCCACAGCAGTTTCTGAAGGAAATGTGAAGTCAATTACAAACATGCTGTTACTTATAAAATTGAAAAAAAGAAAATAAATCAGTCTGAGCACTGGCTTTGAGCCCCACCCACTCCCTGTGGTCCCAGTGTCCTCGAGCCCCGCCCTTGGGGAGATGACAGACCTGGCTAATGTGCACAGCCGACACCTGTGCGGAGCAGACAGAGGAGTGGCTGGGAGAGTTGGGCAGGGACTTGCAGGGGCCGATGGACAGCTGCTGCTTCTTCCTTGTGGCTACGATCTTCTGGGCCACTGGTGACACAGACACAAAAGAAATCAACATGAAGCTGGTTTCCTGATGATGGAAAAATCATAGCACCACAGTGACCCCAGACCCACTTTTTTCTTCCTTTACAATGGTTTCTAGTTGGGCACCTGACTACCTGTCTATTTCTCGGAGCTGCCTCTTGTTCCCCACGTACATGTGGCTCTGCAAGGATACTGCTCCACAGGCCAACAGTGGAAGGAGACGAGTTCGAGGCAGCTTCCAGGCCTCTCCTTCCAGGGCAAACACTCCTATGCCCATTTCTTCCTAGTGTTTCCCTTCACCTGCCTGAAACGCATAAAGGTGTCTGTGGCTGCTGCAGCCATCCTGCACTGCGAGGTGATGAAAGTCCCACTTGGAGAAGCAGGACACAGAAGCACCCGGATCTCAGAGAAGACCTTCTATGTGGTCCTTAGAAAGACCGTTTTCCAGTTACCCAGACACAGAAAACCCTAATTACAATAGGGAAATTTAAATCCCTGTGAAAGCCAAAATTATTTTAATTATTTATTTTTGCACTATCTATTCTTTACTGGCTATGGTGTAGAATTGTACTCAAGTAGAAGTAATTATATCAAGGAGGTTTTTTTATTTAAACATATTACCACACACACTGGGAGTTTATCTTAATCAATACAAATCTAAATTCAACCAGCCATAACTTCTCTCGGCAAACACGCTCCCTGATAAAGCATACTGAATTTAATTGGAAAGGAAGTCAACGATTAGAAAACTCTTCCTACACCAGTAGGTGTCACTATAGGAGAATGACTACAGTTTTCATTTGAGTGGACGTGTATCTTTGGGGAGTAGCTATAATTAAGTTTGGCGCTATTCAATCTTCTCTCTGGAGGATGCCCAGGAAAGGGTCAGCATCTCTCCCTGACCACCAGTTAGAAGGCAGAGGGAGCCCACATGATGCTCGGATAATTTCTTTTCCAAATGAACACAATTTTAATAAGGAACTGGTTTGTCCACAGCTCATGGTTTTCATGTAAATGAATGATGGCATAAATATGATTAAGTGAAAATGCGATATATAAAAAATGGCTTGCAGAGATGAAGAAGCAGCTTCATTAGTTACATCCCACCTCCAATAGGCTCCTTATCATCCTGAAAGGGTGATATCAATTAATTTATCTTCCCGTAGGGTATTGATCATAACCTTCATCAGCTAATCATGTTTAAATTACAGAGGAATATCATGGCACTCTGTCATTTCACAACCATTGGCGTATTGATCGGGGGGTCTTTGAAAGCATATATTAGAATATTTTAAAAATCGTTCCATGAACTCAAAAATAAAATCTAGATCAGATCTCAAGAGCTGTGAAACATGTCCTTGGGCTGTGGTGAGACTGTAGACACTGGACGTAAACCAGGTTAAAATTGTGACCACCTGCATGACTGCTAATTTCTTTCCGCCTTTTTTTTTTTTAAAGAAAAACAGCAAAAAGTGGTTTTTTGTTTATCACCCACTCTGCACTTGTGCCACAGCATCAAAGTTATGTTCAGCTGGGTGATTGCCTACAGCACTGTGACTCAGGGGCCACAGACACACGCTAATGCCGGATCAGAACAGGCCGCAGGGAGGGAGAGCTACGCGAACACTTTCTAAATATGTTATCTACACTCAGTGAGGAGCTGAGGAACTTTCTAAGACAAACCAGGTATGTTACTTAAACCTTTGTCTTATAAAATTCTAAATGCAAAGATGCTCTCACCTTCCCCACTGGGAGGCAGCAGGAAGGAGGGCGTTCCAAAACACACCATTTTCCCAGCAAAACTTCCGGACACCCAAGCCGGGAGCACAGGCCACATGCTGGGCAGAAAATCCTGCCCTTACAATTACTGATCCAGCACATTAACCTCACACGCACACTCACACACTCGTGTGCACAAAAACACACAAATGAAATCACAGCATTAAGTGGTAGCATTTTCAAAAAACCTATTAATTCTGTCTTGTGTTTGTTCTATTTCCCCATTATTTTAAAGCCTTGCCACACCAGTGAAAACCTGATTCACAAATATTCTGTTCTAAAATGTAAAGACTGCTTCAGAACTACAAAGGACAACACAGAAAAACGGGGAGAGACTGATTTCTTGAAGAACAGCGAAGGAGAAGACAAGGAAGAGGAGAGGGGCAGTGCTGGGGCCCTGAGCTCCGTGCCCCACCCCCCACCCCGAAACTGGCTCCCACCAAGCTGCCGCACAGTCGCGGTCGCACTGCACTGCTGCTGCGACCTGCTTTGTTGCCAGGGAGGGAACGGCTATGGGGCATCGATGAGAGATGTCTACAGGGACACTGCCACCCGGATAGCACAGGTGCAGGCCACACAGGCCTGCTGGGGAGTCCTCCCCAAACCTGGCCATCGGGAGTCAGCCAGGGGAAGCTGTTCTACTACCTACAGTCACCCAGAGCGCCCAGGGTTCACAACATGTAAAGGGTGGTGCGTCAAAACCACAAATATTATCTCAGGCTACGGTGGCTGGCCAACACTCACATCCAATCAATAAATGCATGTCTCATATTTTGCGTCTGTACATGTGTGCCTTTTTTTCTCAGTACTAGGGATCAAACCCAAGGATTTCAGACTGAGCTACCATGCTGGACTTTTGTCTTATTTATTTTTAAGTTTTGAGCTAGGGTTCTGCTAATATTAAGTTGCCCAGGCTAGGGCAGAACCTGTGCTACCCCTGTCCTTAGCCTGCCAGAGTTCTGGGATTACAGGCATGTGCCCCTCGCCCAGCTCATCTGTGATGTAACCATACCTCACTTATACGTCCAGTGATTGGATACGTGTGCATAAAAAATGTTCCCTGAATTTGGGAGAATCTGAAGACTTTATCACTAAGACTCAGGGTTTTCTTGAGGTGACAGGCTCAGACTTGTGAGACTGGCCTCGTGCAGCAGCACCCACCCCCGCGGTGGCACCATTAGACAAGGATTGGAAGGCAACGGGCTCTTTGCCATCACTTCCTCCAGCATCTCCCCACAGTGCTGCTCAGGGCTGGTTAGTTCACTCCCAGTTTGCCTGGGTCCCGCCTGTGATCGTGCTTCAGGCGGCTCACAGTGAATGGCATCAGCGGAGCGGGAGTCAGAGTGTCACCCTCGGGAAGCAGCCTGGCCAGGCCCAGCTGGGGTACGGGGGACTTTTCCAGGGGGCAGTGGATCCTGCCTGATCTGTGATGCCTCTAGATCTTTGAAAGCCTAAGAAGGCTTTTGTGTATATATCTACATTCTTGAACAAAATAGAAGTCTGGGAACTTAACCTGTAAACAAGTTACATCTATACTTGCTTCACAAATGCAACTTTTTTTACTTTATAGAAAGTGGTGGTAAGTGAGGAACAGAAAAACCTGCAGCTGTGGCGTATCGCCAGTTGCTTGCCTGCTGCTTTGCCATGGGCTTTCTCCTCTGCGATGCCCCTCTGCCAGCTATGAACTGAGGACTGCAAACTGAGCGGAAGAAACCTCTCCTCCTTTCACTTTGGAGGTGGGTACTTTGTCTCGGCAATGGGAAAAGTAACTAAGACCAGCACTCTCGAAATAGGGATAAAAATACTACATTGTGACTGCACACCTGGTTTCTACTTCTGTGCCGTTTCTGAATCAAGCCCTGGAGTTAGCAGCTTCCACGCCACCCTCTCCCGTGAGGCTCAAAGCCTGGCCGGACTGCGTAGTGTATGAACTCACTTCAGCCTCGCAATGACGCAGGCAGGATGCAACCTGCTCACCCAGCAGCAACCAGCCACTCTGGCATCCTGCCAGTCCACCCTGGTTCCAGGACGAGGACCGTGGGCCCTTCTGCCAGCACTTTCACCTTCTACTCACACGAGGACAGGAAGGGCTGGCTTGGTGCCTGGCCAGCACTGCCTCAAAGTGCTGTGCCAGGCCTTTAGCAGGCATGTGCCCTTTGCCCAAGGGTACTCGCGTGCCCTGCCCCTGCCCCTGGCTGAGCCTGCTTGTAAGGAACTAGGGCCGCATGCCCCTACCTGACTTCTGGGCAGCCCCGGGCATGACTGATCACTCCTTCCTCTCGTGTCTCCCCTCAGGCTCTCCTGGTGGCCCCTCTGCCAGGAACTGCTCTCTGGCCCCGCTTTGTGGGCTCCTCTAAGCGGGTGTGAGCTCTCCAGCCTGCATCTCAGTCCCCGCCCCTCCCCCGGGACGCTGCTCCATGCTTAGGGTTCGTTGTCATCTCCATGCCAATGGCCCCCAAGAGGAACAGTTAGGAGGTGCACAGCCCTGGGACCCTCCTGCATTCTAGAACTGTGCCTCCAACCGCCACCAACAGCTCCCAGGGGCACAGGATGCCAAGCTACCCAACCTGGGCTTTACATCTCGTGCACCGGCTTTACTTCCACATCAGGGGTGGCACACACAGGCATGGACAGAGAGGCCTGGCAGAGTTCTGCCACCAGAATTCCACCAAGTCCATCCTCACCACCTTAGCCTTAACTCAAAAGCTCGCCCTTCCTCAGTGGGGACTGAGACAGCTACTGCCACAGCCTGGAGCGGGCTACAGACTTCCCCAAGGCACGCAGCCTGCTGAGTTCTCAACAGCCCACGTGGGCCACGTGTGAGCAGCGGACGGTCCCCGCCCTTCCCCAGCCTCCTGCCTCCTGCCTCCTGCCTCCGCCCTGCACTCTCTTCTCAGCAAGCAGAGCCCTCAGCCGAGGTACATGCACACAGGTTCTGCACGGGGCGAGGACAAGGGGTCAGGGTGACACAGGCATCTGGGAAGGGCACACTGAGGGGCCCCAGCCAGACCCATGTGGAGACACGGCTGGCGTCAGGCAGGCCGAGGCTGTGGGTGCCAATACCTCTGGGCTACTGGCAAGGAGCACTGTTGGACAAGAGTCACATGGCCAGTCTAATAAGTGAACGTTGTAAACGCTCACAGCACACACACTGCTGAAAGCCAGCCAGCCTGAATGTAACTCTGACTGTACCCCACCAAATTACTTTAAAGGCACAATGTACAGGGCTGGGAGTCCCTGCGCCCTCTACCCAAAGGTAACACAGGGCACCTGGGGACCACGGGTGCCCACCTGCAGGACTTCCATGAAGGATGGGAGCCACCGTGGACTATAAATCTTCCAGAACAAATAGAAGGCTCCCCAGTGTCTCCACTCCATTTTAAGTGACAGGAGAGTGATCATTAAATTCGCTTATTAATTAAGAAATTAATTACCAAATTATCTATGTAGTTTGGAATTGTGACTTAGGAGTGAAAAAGAAATCTGAGGAAGCTGTTAAAAAGTTGTGTCTTATACTGGTACAAATCCCCATTATGGAGTGCAATCATGATGTGTATATTTAATGTACCAATAAAGATAATT